>SNQJ01S0067329.1:0-17383 GCA_010110895.2 Picea sitchensis | reverse complement strand
ACGGTCTAAATGTTCTTTTGGCGTATCAGAAGTAGAATACTTGGGTCATCTGGTTGGCAAAGATGGCATCAGGGTGGATCCTAAAAAGATTGAATCTATGCAAGACTGGGCTCACTGAAAGACTCTTAAGATCTTGCGTGGATTTCTAGGCTTAACAGGGTATTATCGCAAGTTTGTTAAGAATTATGGGAATATTGCAGCACCTCTCACTGCTCTCCTCAAAAAGAACTATTTCACTTGGACTCCAGCCGTTGCTCAAGGTTTTCAAACCTTGAATATGGCCATTTACACCACTCCATTCCTCTCCCTTCCTGATTACACAAAGACCTTTGTGTTGGAATGTGATGCCTCAATGAAAGGAATTGGTGTTGTCCTTATGCAAGAGGGTCAACCATTGGCCTTTACCAGCAAGTAACTATTTGAAAGAAATCTGAGAAAATCCATCTATGAAAAGGAAATGTTTTCTATTCTGCATGTCGTTGATCTATGGCGTCCTTATCTATTGGGGCAATGGTTCCAAATTAAGACAGACAATCAAAGCCTCAAGTATTTTCTGGAACAACACATTTCCTCCCCAGAACAACAAAAATGGCTGACTAAAATCTTTGGATATGATTATGAGATCATTTATAATAAAGAAAAAGACAATGTGGTTGCGGATGCCCTTTCCCGAAAATATGAATATGAAGGATCCCTTTTTTCTCTTTCATTCATTGTACCAGATTGTCTCCAAGCCAGTCGCCAGGAATGGCTACAAGACCCCAAAAGTTCATAGTTGATCCAGCAATTGCAGTCCAATGCTCCAGCTTCCCCAGGGTACTCTTGGCTCCATGAGGAACTTCGATACAAAGGCTGTTTGTATTTAAGTAAACAATTAAATCTTAAATTCATGGTACTTTCTGAGCTTCATGCTGCACCCACAACAGGGCACTCCAGTTTCACCAAAACCTATGACAGGGTCAAACGTTCCTTTTTCTGGGATGGCATGAAACAGGACATTCGTAATTTTGTAGTTGAATGTGACATGTGTCAATGCAACAAGGGAGAAACATTCAAATTGTCGGGCACACTACAACCGTTGTTGATTCCACCTACTATTTGGAAGGATATCTCTATGGATTTTATTATCGGCTTACCCAAATCAAGAGATAAATCCTTCATCGTGGTGGTTTTTTATCTCCTTTCCAAGTACGCTCATTTCTACACCCTTCAACACCCATTTACAGCATCCATGGTGGCTCAAATATTCATGGATCAGGGCTTCAAGCTTCACGGCATGCCGCACTCCATTGTTTTTTATCGCGACCCAACCTTCACAAGCAATTTTTGGTAAGAACTGTTCAGGATACAAGGCACAGAATTGCATCTCAGCACAGCTTATCATCCCCAGACTGATGGCCAAACGGAAGTTGTCAACAAGTGTTTGGAGACATATTTGAGGTATTTTTCCTCGGAAAAGAAAAAACAGTGGGCTCAATGGTTACCCCTAGCTGAATGGTGGTACAACACTTCATACCATACAGCTACACGCACGACTCCTTTTGAAGAAGTATATGGACAGAAGCCACCTTCAGTTCTCTCATACTTACCGGGTGCCTCGAAGGTTCAGGTGGTTGACCTAACACTTACATCTTGAGAGGCCATTCTGTATACCCTCAAAGATAATTTGTTCATGGCACAGAATTGCATGAAGCAACAATCAGATCAAGGTCACTCTGAACGTCAATTTGCAAAAGGGGATCAGGTGTTTCTTTGACTGCAACCTTACAAGCAAACTTCCCTCAAGGCCGAGCATTGTCAGAAGCTAGCACCCAAATTTTATGGTCCTTATATCATGCTCAAGCATGTGGGACAAGTCGCCTATCAGTTAGCTTTTCCCAGCCATTCGAAGCTGCATCCTGTTTTTCATGTTTCATGCTTAAAGAAGGTGATTGGAGCTAAGTGTCAAATTCAAGCCAACCTTCCAAAGTTAGATGAAGAAGGATCCATTTGGCTACAACTAGAAGCAGTTTTGGACCAGTGTGAGTGTCGCCTACATTAGAGAACCATCAAGGAAGTGCTAGTCCAATGGAAAGATACAACTCCAATAGACGCCATTTGGGAACCAACTACCATTCTGCAGAAATTTTCTCATCTCAAGCCTTGAGGACAAGGTTGTTTTTAAGGGGGTGGACATGTTAGGGTCCTAACCCACACATAGGTAGAACAATATATTCGGATGTAATAAAGGTCAATATTAATAAGGCCTTTCAATAAAATAGAATAAAGCGGATGTAAGAAGACCTAATAGAAGCTTCTGCTTCTAGAAGGATCTTCCTCTAGATGCTTCTTTTTAGTATAAATAGGAGTTGAGAGTATGAGATCCCTAGCTTGGAATATTATTGTAATAGATATCTACTCAACTGGATTTTTGCCCCTTGAAGAGGCCCATGAATGTTGCTTTCAGATTCAAAGTGTTATTTATGTTGTTATTCTTGTATCATTTCATTGTTATTGTGGTGAATGTTCTGGTTATATTGTTGTTATTCTGCCATTACTAGCATTTTATTTCTGTTATGCATACATTTTATATCTGGTATATTACAGGCTTCTTCAGGGATTTCAAAGCACGAAGTATTTCCTGTATCCTGGGTTTGTTGGATCTATCCTACTTCCATCATATCAATATCCATTCCCACTGGTGTTGTCTATTGGGTTTCCTCCACCATTGGTTTGGGGCTTCCTGGTGCCATATCGGGCAACGAGATTTCGTCCAAGTTGATGAATTATGGAGGTTGTGGTGGTGGTTGTTCACTTTCCTGTGGTTGTTGAGGTGCTCCGAGGTTGCTTCAAGGTTGTCTGCAAGAATGGCTCAACGCTCCTAGCTTGGGTGGTGCCATGGTGGTAAGGGTATTCTCCGTGAAGATTAGTTGGCTCTGTAACTTCTTCAAACTCACTCTCTTCTCTATATACTCTGTCTCTCTATGATTTTCCCAATTTCATAATAACCCTTCCGATCCTCATGTGCTTACCTTATATAGGAATCCTATGAAACTTTTCAGAGATGTTACCCAACTTGTTTTTTCAATGAACTAGCGCTTCCTGTGTACTTGCCATTGAATTCCCTTGTCGTTGCCAGTTGGCGTGATTAATGCAACATCCTGTCAATCATTCTTTTCATTCAATTTTGATTGTCATCATCCATTGGTGCTTATTTTCCATACATGTCCTTTCCACCATTTCCGCCTTTTAGTGACCATTGGTCCTTTCTTCATCGCACTAGAGTTTCTGAGTGTGCGTGCCCATTCTCTTTTCGGCGCGCTACACTTTTGTTGCTATCTTTTGATGTATGACGCGGTAACCCCTCTGTTATTTTTTTTTTAAGTGTTAGGAGGTTGAATATCCCTATATAGCTTCATTTGACTCCCACTGATAATCCCTCTAAGTTTTGTTCTTCCTAAATCCTCCAACTGTACATATCCCCCATCTGTGACATTCTATACTTTGTATGGTCCTAACCAATGCATTCTGAGTTTTCCTGGGTGCTGAAGAGAATTACTATCATACACCAAGACTAATTCTCCCTCCTTGAAATTTTTCCTCTTGATATGTCTGTCATGCCAATCTTTGTCCCTTTATTTCTGTACTTCTTGGTGAAACCCTTCCAGAATCATATCTTCCTCCATGATCATCAATTGACTTAGCCTTTATTGTACTGCACCTCGCAGTGTCATGTTGGTAATTGTTGCTACACGTAGACTAGGTACTAAAAACTCTAATGGCACCATTGCTTCTTGTCCATACACCAATTTGAATGGTGCATGTACTGTCAATTTTTTGTATGTGGTCTTGTATTCCCACAGTACTACTGGTATCTTCAAGTCCCAATCGTCCCTATTAACATTGCAGATATTTGTCAATGCATGCTCAAGGATCTTGTTAAAGGATTCCATTGTTCCATTTTCTTGAGGATGATATGATGTACTCTTTTGATGATAAACTTCAAACTCCTCAGTCATAGCCCTAATAGTAATGTTAATGAAGTGAGTGCCCTGGTCACTCATCAAAATCATTAGGCATCCAAATCTAGTGATCACTTGCTCAAACAAGAAGTGTGGTGTTGTCTCTGCACTGCAATCTTTTACCGGTGTTGCTTCTTCCCATCTTGTTAAGTATTGTGTCACAGTAATGATGTACCTCGCTCTTGACCTTGATGTATGTGAAGTATTCATCGGATATTTGGACTGAAAATAGTTGCACATCGGAAAATTTGTCCTCTAGATTAGTAGGTTCCTCCCTATTAGTGATCCTTTATAGGTGATCAGGGCCTGCGTTCAACTTCTCTGGTTTGACTATCACTTCAAAGTAAAATTCCTAGAACAATAATAACCATATAAAAATTCTCCCCTCCTCCCCAACACTATCTTGTTGATGAGGTGTTTGAGATTTGAATGGCCTGTGAACATCTTGAAATGTTTTCCCAATAAATAATGCCTGAATTTATGATGCGCATAGACCATACCTAAGCCTTCTCTTTCTATGGTATTGTAATTTTTCTCCAATTCTAACTTTTTTCTACTGGCGAATGCTATAGGATGGTCCAATTCTCCTAATACTAGTTGTTGCGCCTCTTTTGTCACCTTAGTGAGAAAAATACAGGTGATTGCAAGCTTAGTTGGGCTTGCTAAGAAGGACAGCTGTAAGGAAAAGGGTTAGAGAAAGAAATATAAAAGAACAACTAAGAATTAAACTAAGAAATAAAATAACAACTAACCTAATGAACATAGGGACATAAGGACAAAAGAAACAATAAGACCCATGTCACCAATGGTAAGGTTGATTTTAGTGAAAGAAAACACCAATAAGAAAGAGTACTATGAGTCCCTTCTTCCTCCAAGGGAGAGCCCTTGGACCCCCACAAATAAGCTCTTCTTACAACTTTGAAATGAAAATGGTGAAAGAATTCTTTGCTAATCCACTCAAGGGGTGAGATGGATTGCCCAATGCAATGATGCTAGTATAATCTTGATGAGAATAGAGGATTCCTCAAGAGAATAGTGGTAGCATAAATTTGCTATTGAATTCCTTGAAAAATGAAGTGTACCCATAGCCTTTTTATAGCACCTCTTTGAGGTATTGTGAAACCAACTTGTAGTGTGTAAAGAGGCTAATTAGGGCATTTTTAGGTCTTTGACCAGCCACCCAGTCGAATATAGTCCAGATTTGAGTGTCAAATCAACTTGGAAGTTGAACCAGAAGTGGGTGGGAGGCTGACCACTCTCATAAATGTGTTGTTCTCACATGTGCATGGATTTTTGCGACCACAGTCGCGCATCGGGCGCATGTGTGTTTTTCCTGCATTTATGTTTCGCGCATGTGAGCGTGTGCCCTATGTAGTCATAGCGCACTTAAATTTTTTCACTGGTTGTATAGTTTTTGGCCCTTTGAAAATGATTTTGTGGTAATTTTGGTCCATGGGTGACCTCATAACTGTTTGGTGATGCTGAATTCTTGTAACCATTTGCGGATGAAATTTCAGTGATAATAGATGCCCCCCGATGGATGAGGTTAGGAGCATACATATAGTCAAAATCCATCAATGTTTCTTCTACTAAGAGTGTCTTTGTAAGAGAGAGTGATAGTGGGATTGTCAAGAGTTACCCGTTGGAGGGAGAAAGGAACCTATAGAACCCAACCTTCCATAAGGTGTGTAAAAATAAATTGTGTACAAATGAGGCGAGCATGCCCCATGCTCATGTCATTTAACTCAAAAAAGGAATGATGTGTTGATGTAGACAACTGCAGCGCCCTCGGGGGCATTCATGATAAAGGCAGAAGAAAATTTTGCGAAGGAACATACTTTGAACAGTAGGCAATGACATTTGTAAGAAATATCACGGATTCTGTAGGCATTGATAGCCTAGCCAAATTCAGAGGTCTTCGACAAATATATAAGAAATAACTGCAATAGTCGCAAAGTAAGACCCACCATAACATGAGAAAGTGTTGAATTCAAATGTTACGAGGGTCAACGATAGCAAGGAGAAATTGTGGTTCTCGCTGTGTCGTCTGAGATCTCTCATTGGAAAGGTAATGAGAGTTAATATACTGTCGCCCTTCTGGAAAATTGTGTTGATATCGACAAAAAAGGGGGACGTGAATCCCAGAAGAAAAGAGCTTCATGAAATCTACTAAGTGAGGTTAGGAACTGGAGGAGGTACATGGCCAAAGTCAAGACGTATGAAGACTCAAGACTTCCCTTGATTGGGGGTATATGCGAAGGATAAGTGGTCGCAACCATGCAACTAAGTCGAGTGTCAGGGGGATAACAAGACATGGGATAAGTTGTGCCAGAGGCGAGACAAAGTGAACAAACTCAGAGGGAAGAGGTAAGTGGCCTGTGGGATACTCGGAGTATATGGACGATGTTAACAAGGGTATATGATAAGGGGTTCCCCAACCAAGGGAGACATGGGTTGTGTTTTCCAAAAAAGGGAAGAAGGTCGCCAAAGGCGACGACAAAAAGGTAATGTAAATGCTGAAAACAAAGGATTTTTATAATGTACCAAATAAATAAAGAATAATTTGGGATGATTGTACAAATACATAAACGGGTGCCCCAATGTAATATGGTTGGCCCGGATAGGGCACAATTTTCTTGGAGAACTAGTGGAGGGTGGGGGGCCCATGGGTGGGTTTCTGTATGAGGTAGGTGAAATGAAGGGAAATTTGCAGAGGGGCATACTGATTGTGGATGAAATGGAAGGTTCATGATACTGTTGAGGTGTAGTCGAAATAGAACCTTGAAGAGATAATCTGGGAATCCAATGGGAAAGCTAGAAAAATGAGGAGAAGGAATACGTGGCTGATTCGCGACATGATGTAAGACTATCAGGACTCCCATCCCTAAAGGGTTGAAAAATAGCAAGAGTGTCAAAGTGAAAAAGGGTGATATGAATGAGATAACTCATGTGGGGGAGAGTGCTACCAGGTGATAGTACCTAAGATGCAAATGGAGGTGTTGGTACTGCAGAGTCGGAGATGGAGATCCTAGAGGCAAATGTCAGAGTGTGTGACTGGAGATGCAATTGAGATTCAAAGGGAATGATTACATGTTGGTGTTGATGATATACCTGAAGGGGTTGTGGTGATGTATGATGACCAAGTACCTACACACATGAAAACCAAATACCCGACATAAACAATATCTGAAGAGAATCGAACATAAGAGCATTTATTTGATAATTTTGAATATGAGCATGCGTACGTGGACAGGGTATGAAAAAATAGTGCCTCAGGGGCTAAGGATAAAAAGTGGTTTGGGAACTGTCTTGATGTAGATGACGAGATGTTGATCCTGTGGCTGAAGACGGATCGAAGAACGGACACCTGGAACTCTCAAAATGGTGATTGGAAGTTTGGCGGAAAGGCCTATATATAGCTGTAGGGCCCACATTGCCACCTCATTTGTACTTGATGCTAGAGAAATTGGACGAGAGGTATTAAGAGGAGATTTGGAGATTCTAGGAGAGTGAGGCAGTCGATTCAAGATTTAGCGAGCTTCAGGTTAGTAGTTTGATCATCCTGCATAGAATTAGGTTTTCCATTTCTGGGCAGGGGTTGTATGGAGGGTCGTACAGGGGTTTTTTTGGGGTGTGAGCCCCCAAGTGCTTGGGAAATCCAAAAATATGTGCACACGAGTGCGCACCTATTATCCCAATGGTCGTGCATGGGGGTGCCCGTAGGGGGGACAGAGGTGCGCATGATGTGTCCACATGTTTGCTACACAATCGCGCATGCATGCGCGGCTGTGTATGGACAAGCATGCTTTGATGCGCACCTGTGTTCGTGACAGGGGCACATGGAGGTGCACTTGTGGGGTGAGCAGGCATGCATGTATGCGCGCTTGTGGGATGGATAGGCATGCATGAGTGCATGCTTGTGGGGTGAACAGGCATGCATATGTGCGTGCATGTGGGTTAAACAGTCGTGCCTTCGGGGCAAGGTTGACGGGTGTAAAACGTATCTTCTTTAATGTTTTTTGATGGCTAATATGGCTGACCTAGGACTCTTTTATGTGGCTGCAGGTGAGCATTTTGCAGGATGTCGATTGGTTGGAGAGAGAGGGATTGATCCCAGCTGAGGGATGTTGTGGTGATTGAGGAGCCGAGGGTTCGTGCTACTTTGGCAGCCTGTGGGCTGCTGAAGTTCTTTAAGTGCCCGTTGATACGGGTGCAGGAGTATCTCCTGCAATTTCTTATCCGTATGTGGAGTCCAGACCAGCATTGTTTTATGGTGTGGGGGGAGCAGCTTGCCTTCACTGTGGTGGAGGATGTATATTTTTTGGTTGGGCTCCCATTTGAGGGAACACCCCTATCGGCAAAGCCGGTGTTACCTGCAAACGTGGCGTTAGTGACAGTGGGCTGGAGGTACTTTTCCAAGGTGAACTTTATGTCGGGCTCCTTCGTGAGCATCAGGGCGATGGATGTTCTAGTGCATCACTGTATAGCAACGATGATTGTGAGGGTGTATGGGTCCCTCATGACTCAGTGGATCAATGGTGGTCAGTTGAGTATTATGGAGAGGGTACTGGCCGGTGAGCACTTTGCCTGGGGGCTTACGCTGCATGCCAGGATGGTAGGGCAGCTAGACCGTTGTCGGTCCACTGATACAAGGGACTTTGCCTTTGGGTCCATCCTAGTGGCTTGGTTTTTGGAGAGGGTGCCTATGTTGTGCCCTAGGATTTTATTGGGCACTCCTGGGGCGAGAGAGCCACGACTGAGGCAGTGGTCAACTATTTTGGTTTTCCACGGTGGTGGTGAGGGCAGACACTTCTTCATGGCTAAGGCAGGGCAGGTGTGGCAGTAGATGTCGCAGGTGATTTTGCAGTATCCATACGTTGGTGTTGACTTCCAGGGTGATCTGGATATGGTGTTGCCTCCAGGGGAGGTGTTTGATCACCAAGGTATGTTTATGAGTTTGATATGTATTGATTTTTTGAAATAGCATGACATGTGTATTTGGTATGGATGTTGATACTATCTTTTGTTTGTTTGTATGTGCATATGTGGGACCTCATGGGCATGAGGTTGAGCTGGTGAGAGAATCAGCTCACCAGGAGCCGAGGAGACTGTCGTGGGGAGGGCCGCAGGTAGGAGAGAGACATCAGCGTGAGGATTCCAAGATGAGACCTTCTAAGGTAGAGAGAGCAGTGAGGAGACATCGGTTTGATGACCCAGGTGTCGGGCCATCGCATTCTCCTCCGGCGGACGCTGGAGCAGATTTTGAGGATATTCGTCACCGCCTGGAGGTGGTGCTCCAAGGGGTGCCTGAGGGCATGTGGTCGTATATCCAGGATGAGGGAATCCTGGAGTAGTGTGTGGGGGTTCCACCGCTGTGGTGGGCTGTGGTACGACGAGCAACAGTAGAAGGTGCTACTATGACCGGACGATTACCTCCTAGTTTGAAGGGACCAATAGTGGGTGGGGGACCACTACCTAAGGGAGGGGCAGGAGGTGGTGCTCTAGAGGCACCTTGAGTGGTGCTCTATGTATTTTTGTATTTTGGTATATAGGTTGGTGAGCCCATTTTGTTTTCGTGGCACTAGTTTTGTACCGAGGTGTTTCACTGGCCTGCGGACGTTTGTATATTTGTATGTAAACATTTTGATGGTACTGTAGATCAATTTATATATACATGAGTATACATTTTTTGGGATCTATGTGATGTTTACATGTTCTTTTTTTAATTTGTTTTGATGATGTCTAGTTTATATATGATGTGATAAGTTTTTTTTGATATGTTTATGTATGTGTAGAGGTAGCTTGATGTGATATATGCCAATCTAACACCATGTTAGCTAAGTTATATGTAATTTGATTCAATTGTCTTGGAATATGTGTAAATGTAATGAAATCAAAATGTTGAGATAAAATTCTAACCTGTAGGTATTTGCAAAAGAGGCAAGGATCACGGACACGGTACACATTGTTGAGTTGGAGAACGACTAGTTGGGAGTCGAGAAAGACGCTAAGGTGATGAATACGATGATGGTGGGAATCAACGAGGAGGCCAATAACAATGGTGTATTCGGCTTGGTTGTTGGTGGTTGAACCCAAACATATGTCGCTCAAATGGAGCATTTCATGTGAGGGGGTATAGAGGGCCCAAGATGTCGAAGTGAGATTTTGTGTCCAGTGGCTGGCGCCGTTGGCGTAAACGATGTGGTAGGCCGGTGGAGTAAGCATCTGCCAATAGCACAAATGATAGTTTATATGTGAGGGATGGAAAAAATATTAAAAACACTATAAAAGAAATAACCTAAAGTAGAATTTCTATGCTTGGGCATAAAATTTCTTTAAGTATAACCCGTTGAAGGGTTCTTTGAGAGCAAGGCCTTCGGGAGAGGCCAGGATGTAGGTGCCTTTGGTGAGGTAATGTTGGATAATGTAGGGGCCATGCCATAGTGACTTGAATTTTCCATGACCAAGGGTATCATGAGAAATATTGTAAGCAAGGACGAGGTCACCTTCATGAAATGAGCGAAGGTTGACATGGTGATCAAAGGTGGCCTTTGACCATTTTTTAGATGCCTCATTGTTTTGTAATGAAGATCAACGATCTTCATCCAGGGACTCTAAGTTCAGCAAGAACTGCTCCATTGGAGCAGTGTCGAGTAATAGCTCAATTGCGGTGCGTAAGGTGGGGATTTCGCACTCGATGAGAAGAGTGGCCTCAACCCCATCGACTAGAGGAAATGGTGTGAAACTAGTGCCTGTTTTCATGGCTATTCGGTAAGCCCATAATGTGGAAAATAACATATGATGCCAATTGGTCTTATGTTTATTAACCGTGCACTGTAACATGGTCTTGAGGACCTTGTTAACTGCTTTGACTTGTCTGTTAGACTGAGGATAATATGGTGAGGCAAACTCATAGGAGAATCCTAACTGAGATGAGAGTTCGACGAAAATCTCATTCTCGAAATGTTTCCCATGATCGGAAACTAGTTGGAGTGGTACTCCAAAGTGGGATATGACGTGGTTAAAGAAAAAACGTGTTGCGGTGTCAGCGGTATTGTTGAAGGTGGGCATAGCTTCTGCCCATTTTGTGAAGTAATCGGCTGCGATAACAATGTATTTGTGGCCATTGCTGGAGGGGGGATTACAAGTCATGAAGTCAATGCCCCATTTACAAAAGGGACCTGCAGTAATAACTGGGTGAAGAAGAGCAGGTGGTGCTCATGCTTTGTTGGCATAAAGCTGACATTTCTCGCATCGCTTCACAGCATGAATGTAATAGTGAAACAATGTAGGACAAAAATAACCTGCTCGGATGATTTTTTGAGTAGTGGACATTCCCGAAAGATGGTCCCCACATGCCTCGTTGTGGCAGTCGTTTAAGACTCTATCGACCTCGTGAATAGTCAAGCATCGACGAAGTATGGTGTCGACCCCTTGCCGATATAAGATATCTCCGATGAGGAGATAGCGAGGGTCTTGGTGGCGAATACAACGACGATCATCTTGTGAAAGGTGGTTACCGAACTTTTGAGTTTGGAGGTAGACAAGGAGGTCATCATACCAAGGATCATCCGAAGTGATGTAAAAGAGATGTTCGTCAGGGAAGTCGGTATTGTTGGGGGCACTGGTAGTGTCAGAGGGGAAGGTCGTGACAAGTTCAGCGAGGATGAGAGATTTCTTTCTCTTCGAGGTTGAGAACTCAAGATCATACTCCTAAATGATAATGATCCATCGGACAAATTTTGCCATTAATTTGCCGATGGATGAGCAAGTATTGCATAGGGTTGGAATCTGCTACGACCTTAGTCGTGCGAAGAAAAATGTAATGACGTAGTTTCTGGACTATGAGGATGACTGCAAGGGCTAGTTTCTCTTCATGTTTATACTTCAAGGCTGGCCCTGAGAGGTTTTTACTAACATAGTAAATGACATGCTCATGATCGTCATCACCGATTTGAACGATAAATCCTGCTACTGAGACAGTTGATGCTGATATGTAGAGGATATAGTCGTGATTATAGTCGGATGAACTAATTAAAGGGGCGTTAGATAGCGTTGTTTCAAGATCGTCAAATTCTTTTTGGGCATGTTCATCCCAGTGAAATGGGATGTCGTGGTGTAGTAAGCGAAGGAAACCGTGTGCACGAGTGGCGTAGTCTCGGACAAATCGCCGTAGGAAGTTAGCTTTTCCTTGTAAGCTCTAGAGTTGACATAAATTCCAGGGAGGTGGAATTTCTGTGATGGCTTGGACTTTGAGGGGGTCCATGGTAATACCACTTTGGGAAACGATGAATCTGAGGAGGCGCCCCGCAATGACGCAGAACACGCACTTGAGGGGGTTCAAGTAGATGTTGTACTGACGACACTGTTGGAAGATGATCTGTAAATCATCAAGATGTTGGGTGCATTTATTGGATCGAGTTGTTAGGTCGTCCAAGTATGCGAGGATAATATGAGCTAGATCATGAAAAATGTATGTCATAGCCCATTGGAAAGTTGTGCCAACATTCTTTAAGCCAAAAGGCATGACACGATATGCAAAAGTACCCCAAGGGGTAGTGAATGCGGTTTTGTACTGATCGGCTGGGTGAATTTGGATTTGATTGTAACCAGAGAAACTGTCCATGAAGGATAGAGCCTCGTGGCCTGTGCATTCATCGATAATTTGATCGATGAAAGGTGTTGGAAATTTGTCTTTGGGACATGCGTGATTGAGATCGAGAAAGTCTGTGCAGATGCGGATAGTGCCCTATTTTTTGTTAATAGGTACAAGGTTGGAAACCCATGAGGTATAGGCGATGGGGTAGAAACCCTGCCGCATGTAATTTGTCAATCTCAGCTTTGATGGCCACTGCTTTGGATGGGTGTAGCGGTCACTGTTTTTGATGGACTAGTGTAATGTCAGGCCAGGTGTCGATGTGATGTTCGACGATAGATGGATCAAGGCCAGGCATTTCTGTGTATGACCAGGAAAAAATATCCCGATATTCTTGGAAGAGGGCTTTATAGGCAGTGATTTCTTGAGGAGTGCAAGCGGTGCCAATGGTGATTTCCTCGATGACTCCATTTTTTATGGAAATGTCGATTTTGATGGTCAGGGAAATGTTGGCCATGTTGCCTTCTTCAAAAGCATCAGGGGCATGAATAGGGTTGTTGAACCAGTCAATATGCCCTGATGGGATAAAATCCTTGGTTTCGACTGCGTTTATGGGGTGTTGGTTAGGAGGTGTGGAGGCTTCCTGTGGGACGAAGAGTGCTCGGTGGTGTAGCACATCCCATTGGTAGTTGGGGGTGTTTAATTATTCAAGTATGTCCTCGTCATAGTGGAATTGATGAGAATACAAGGGGTTGTAAGGAGTGATATCGGTGACTGTCGATGTGTGGTTGTCTCCTGGTGATGAAGAAGCAGGGGGAATGACGCAATGAGGTTGCGATGGTTCACTCAACATAAACCAAATATCGAAGTATTGAGGAGTACTCGTGGTAGTGGGATGTAAAAGTTTTGTAGGGAAATGAATGGGAGAATTGGGGGGATTTGGGGGCGAATCCTTGGATAAGTCATCCAAGAACCATGGAGGTGTTGGGAGGGCTTCGGGTTCGGGAGAAATGATATGTAGACTCTCTAGTGATGAGGTAAGGTCAACCATCGATTCTGTAGGGGTTTGAATCAAGGTCAATTGGCATTACCTGTATTCAATGATCATAGGACATTGGTATGTAAAATGATCTAAGGATTCACATAGAGAGTAAGGGCATCTCATATGTTCATTGACTGAAGTTGTGACAAAATGAATGTTAGTTATTTTTGGTATGGATGATGTAGCTGGATTAGATTCGCTCTGGAAGTTGTGGCGTACTACGACTAATGTTTGCCAGAAGCATGGCAGTGTTGGGCAATGGTGTGTATAATGGCCATATTATGAACATATAGCGCAAGAAAATTTGGTTCCCAGCCCTTTACTACTTGAGTGAGGGGCGGTGGTGGAAGTACTTGTTGTGGTGGCGAGCATTGATGGTGTTTGACTAAGCAGAATCGGGTTCCGTAACTCGGGTGGAGATGGGTAGTTGTTGGTTTGGTGTCCATATTTCTCACATAGTGCAGAAGGGGGTTGGATGCGTGGGGGAAGTGGAGCTATGGGATCCTTCTTCTTTCACCTATCCCCAACTGTGGCAGGGTGGTTATTGAGTGGGGGTGTAGAGGGTATGGTGGGGGTGAGTATGAGATTGTCATTGGAATTCGTTCCATTTGGGGGGGAACGGATGGTCGAGGGACCATATCTAGTGGATGTAAATACCAAACTGGGATTGCTAACACCATATTAGGGAGGGTAAGAATTGTGGCTACTTGGAAAGATTGTATGCCAGGTGGAGGATAGTATGATCTACGGGATTGTTTGGGTTGAGATACTGTCCTAACTGAGGTGGGGTAGGTTGTGTGTCCTATTGGGTGTTTATCACACCTTGGTGTGGAATAGGATTCTGTAGTACAGCTNTGCTAAGGGGCAGGCAGTGCTGGAGGATGTGGTAGACTGCCTGAGTCTTTCAGTCATTTAAAATCAATGATTTGGGGGAAATGATGAGTATAATGACCAAACTCACTGCAAAGGGCACAAGGGAAAGAGGTTTTGATAGTATTGTTATTTCTCCCTTGAAGTCTGTTGTTATTGCCCCCCTGGGGGTTCTGATTCCCTTGGTTCTGGTTGCCCCCAATAGGTTGATTTTGTTGGGGTTGATTCCCACCTTGGCCTGGGTTGTTATTGTTCCTGTTTCTTCCTTTCGTTTTGGCATTATTCGACAGATGGGTCGGATTTTCCATATTTAGCTGTTCGAAATTTTGATATTGTTGAATGGGAGAGGGTTGAAGAAAATTCACCCCGGCGTGAGGATGTGGGGGTGCCATGGGTTATGGAGGACCAGGAAATGCAAAGTATAGATTATGTGGGATTTGTGATCCGTAAGGTACATAGGAAGGCGTGGCACTTTCGCTAGTACTAAAAGTATAAGCTGAGGTAGAGGGGGTACCAGAACTTGTCTAGATAGGTGGATGTATTGGGGGTGTTGGCGGTGGCCCACTGATGGGAGGAGGAATATAAATAGGGTATGGTTGTTGATAAGGGGGTGGGGGGTAATAAGAGGTTCCCCCATACGCTAATGGATATTGAGGTGTCCCATACATTGGGGGTGGTTGGGGTTGAGGACTGTGGTGTGTGGTATTACCAATCAATCTGTCTGCTGAGTGAGACATCCCGAGTTTGTCTTGACCGAATGGCATGGGTTTGGGGAGATCAGGAAGTACCTTGTATAAGTACCCTGATTTTGAATAGATGAGGTCATATTGTTGAGCCTTACTAATGGCTTATTCTTCAGATTGAGGGAAGGTGGAAGTTACATCTTTACCAAGGAGAGAGACAAGTGATCTGAGAAACTAGTCAAGACATTGTTGTTTGGTGGTTTCGGCTTTGAAAAACTACGTCATCTATGCCACTCGTGAATGTGATCAGCGATATGTGTGGCTGAGGTTTGTTTGAAATTAGAGAGTAGTTCAAGACCATTGTCATGGCATATTTGTAATTGGAAGAAGGTCAAAAATGCTTTGGCTAAAGACTCGAAAGTCACATGGGACCCCGATTTTTCGTCTACATACCATTTGGTGGATGGGCTAGTGAGTGTGAATTGAAATAATCATAGTCTGATGGAATCATCCATAATGTTGTTGGAAGAGCACCATAGGTGGAAAGTCATGATGTGATTGGCAGGGTCGTCCCCTGCCTTTCCTTCAAACTTGGGGATGTCTGAAGGTAGTTTGGTGGGCATTGCAGGCCATGTGGGGTCATGCAATATAGGATCATTGGTGAGTTTTCTTAAATCTGGTATGTTAAGAGAGGCCAAATATGGAATCTGTGGTGGGGGGGGAGGATTATCTCCAACCATGGTGTGAGTGTGTTGTGATCCTGACCCTTGAGGGGGGCTAGGTGGGTTGGTACTTCCCCCTTGAGAGGAAGTTGGTCCCCCGCTTTCGTGTAAAGGAGTGCGAGTGGACGAAGGACCTTGGGAAATGGACCCAAGTAATGTGGAACCAAGCAAAGTTGATCCTAATATAGGGGCACTCACAAGAGTGTGTGAAGGCGGTGTCGATGAGTTGGCAAGACTAGGAACTCCCCCTAAAATAGGAGGGAGGTTTAGTAAGCATATGGAATGATGGGGATTCTGTGGGTCCCCTATGATGTCTGATTAGCTGAGTGGATGTGTGAAAAATGTGATGAGAGAAAGTAAACAAGATATTTTGTTGCAAATTTTGAACTTTACACAATATATATATCTAAATCAAAATGTAATCAGAAGTGCATCATTCATAAAGTGTTTTTGAAAAAGAAGCATATATGTGGATAAGTATGTTTTTTCCATGTGGGGGATCAAAGAGAACAAATGCTTGTGTCCTAAAATACATAATGTCCTTCCTCTCAACTGGCACTAGACCTTCCAATAGTACTCAACACTGGGGTCTAAAGTCCCCAGAAGAGAAACTAGTGAAGGATGAAATAATCAGTTATAATGAGGGGTAAAGGAAGCATATCCCGAAAGAGTTGGCGATATTTCCCAATAGCCACACAAAATCTGATCTAGGTGCAATTGCATCCCACAATTTCCACCTGGGCAGATGTCCTAAAATTTGGTCACTAGGTACCTCGGTCAAAGTGCGGCATTTAGATTTTTGGCCTACGAAATGTGTCACTGGCTGGATCTCGTCCAAGAGGTGGGTGCCTCAAGGGGGGACGCACATAACAAATGGACCTCGGCCTTCAACCCTTCATGGGTATCTCTCTGCCTTATGGTGTTAGGAACACTTGACTTGGAGGATTTCCAGTTCCCTATTTGACAACTTATATTGTTTTGACAATGTGAGAACCAGATAATGGGGAGTTATTTGGATGCCTATCCCGAAAATCCTACCTAGACTAAAAAATTTCTTTTGGCACCTCCTGTGGAGGAAACCTTAGTGATTTTTTTAGAAAAAAAATTAGATGTAGTTGTTTGATAGGTTGGGGGTGTGAACCAACCTCGTGGAAATTAAATGGGAGTGGATAGTTTCGTCAAGAAAAGGGTGGGGTGTTTCATAATCCCTTTGGAGGAAACTTACTTTTACCTCCATGTTTCAAGAAAAAACTATGTGTGATAAAGGTGGATATCAGTGTCCACCCACCTTTTCCAAATGGCTCAAAACGGCTTTCTGGCAATTTTGGCAATTTACTATTTTTAGCAGGTTTTAACTTCCGGGGCCATTATGAGGGCTCAAATGAAGTTTTTTCGAGACAAAGGTTCTCAATAATAGTTGAAGGCATAATTGATCCCCCAAAATGAATCTCCTCAATGATACCTTTCCA
>SNQJ01S0067328.1:39791-67557 GCA_010110895.2 Picea sitchensis | reverse complement strand
GGGTCCCTTTTGTTTCTTATCGAGAGGCCTTTTATTGCCTTCTCGGGGATCCCTGGGCGAAGCATCTCTAGGTTTTATTTCCTATGGCTTTTATCTTTTACCCGCTGCTTTTACCCCCTGGGCCTTCAGCCCCTTCTTCCCACAGGACAAAGTGTAACCCCTCAAAATTCATCCTAATGCCCGGACTAGGGGAATGGGATGGATGTATGGGAGATAAGATGCAAAATGATCGTATGGCGGGAGCGGACGATGGCTCTTTAAATCCCCCCTGGTGGCTAACCAAAACCCACGGATACAATCTTGCTAGGGCACCCCGTTAATCCCCCCAACAATGGTCAAGTGGGTTAGTGTAAGATCCAAGCAGTTGTCAGATATGTAAGGAACCTGATGCATATATCTGAAAGTTATAACGATCAAACATGACACATACCATGATACCTGGACCAATTACCTCATGGAGCTAGAGTCTTCTCTGATGCAAGTCCAAGCCAATGGTGATGGATGTCGCTACTGCTGACAAGACAATTCTGGCGAAGAAGAAGAAGGATGGGCCCTCCAGGGCCATGCTCAGGTCAATCCTGCTCTCGGTACTCCATCTCTAGGACCTGTGGGCCTCGAGACATGATCTCCTAGTTATCCCTAGAAATCGGGGATAACACCCTTCCAGGAACAAACGAGGCAAAGAGCATAATATCCAAGCAAACGTCATAAAATGAAGAAGGATTCAATACAACATATTCAAGTGCTTCAAAAATCAGAGTGATACATACCATGATACCTGGACTCATTACCTCGTGGAGCAAGACCCACCACTACTTCAGGACCAGGCTGGTGGGGATGGATACTGTTGTTGGTGATGAATGGACTGCATTGAAGAAAAGAGGGGCCCTCCAGGGCCATGCTCAATTCGTCTGCCTCTCGATACTCCATGTCTATGACCTGTGGGCCTCGAGACGTGATCTCCTTAGTTATCCCTAGGGTAGGGGATAACATGACATGTCATCCAAATAGTGGATTCAAGCCACTCGTGTAGATACTTTGCGATTGTCACCGAGTGTTTGCTTCCATTCACTATAGATTTGCCCAAGTGTGGATCAGCCCACCTTGCAATTTCATGGAGCTCGTTACTTTTTTGGAGCATTTATTGGTTAGTTCATCAACTATTGTTGGTCGTACTCACCTTAGATTTCGCTTCTTGCTTTCATCATCACTTCAGGTGAAACATCCATTGCCATCACCTCCGTCCACCCAATTCAACATTGTGGGGGGATGGTGTACAACGTTTCCTTAGGTGTTTTTCACCCATTTTTTTATATTAGTGTTTCTACATAGTGAGCCTCGTACAAAGAACCACTTCCTAGTTTGATTCAACAGTTTTAGTGGATGGTTACCCCTGCACTCTGATGAGATGCATTGGTGTCCATAGGGGCACTCGCATTTTATGCACTTTTTTTTAATGTACATGACTACTTAATCAGGGATTCATGCCAAGCTCATTTTGTGAATCATTATCGAATCTCATGTTCTCCCCAAGTTAATCTTACTGGGAGGGTTCCTTCTTTCATTTTCCTCTATTATGGGGGGGGTTGTGAGTCTCTTGTAAATGGGTACTTAACATGGCCTTGTTGTCCAGACATATCAAACGTTCGACCTCTCTCTTACACTTCCCTGTGTTGCATTTAAGGGGGGTTGTTGGTGTATTTAAATCTTTATCTTAAGTTTACTTAGGTTCATAGTATTTTTACTACGTTATTGTACTCCCTAGGTTATTGTGCATGTGTGTATTTTAAATAACCATGTGCATCTTTTGATTTATCTAACTAGATAAGTCATCATGTTAGCTGCATGTTTAAAAGCATTTAGGTGAGAGAACACCTTATGTGACAACTTCATCTTCGTATTGTATCTACTCACATTTAATGTGGTCCCATCCTGAAATCCCTATAAATAGGGATGCTTGTAACCATTTTGTTCAAGAAGAATTGAATAGCATCATAGAGACTTCTATTGATGTGAAACCTTCTCTTTCTCCCATGAATTTTGTCATTTAACACCTTTTTATATTGGAATCTATAAACTATGACCATGTAATATGGTATATAAGTTTTGGATCGAAAGAAAAAGTTCAAAAGATGACTCCATAATTATAAAGATATGCGAACTTAAATTCTCAGAATTAGTCAGACTTCCCTAAATTATTGACTGCAAATGATAAACTATTCATCAGATAATGTTATTGTTTAATTTTTTCCAATACTTAATGCATCAGCAAACCCTCGAACAACCTGCAACAATGCTCAAGTCGTCAAGGGGTTAAATCAAAGCACTTCCATTGCTCATACCTGGTTTCAAACCCCCCAAAGACATGTTGCCGTGTTAATGTGGCCAATTAATTTGATTCTAAGATGTCGAAAAGATGAGGTAAGTGCCAAAGGATGTTAAAAGATGAACAAGCAAACAAACAATTCAAATGGCAAGCATAAATGTAGACGCACCTCTTCTTGTACAAGATCCAACTTGTTCAAAACCAATGTAAAGGGAATCTCTGTGGACTCCGCCTCCACCAAGAATCTCGTCAAACTAAAGGGCTCCAACTTGGGCTGCTCTATGGAGAAAAGCACAAGCAAATGATCAACATTTGCAACTGAAGGATCCATAAGCTCTGACTTCCGCTCGAATACATCTTCTATCATGCCTCTCTTGTCTACCCAGTCAACTCCACTAACCAAGACCTTGTCCCCAACCAGAACTCTCCTTTTAATTTTCTTAAGCACAGCCCTCACCACGCATAGAAGCTCTGTTCCAGCTTTCCCGTCCAAAGACTCTTTAGGATTTTCACATGTGCCATCCTGCATATTCTCCTGAACAAGACTAGAAGATGTCATATCATGGCCAACATCATCTCTTCTACAACAGTCTCGGCTAGCAGCCATTGTAGCCCCACCTTCTCTGCTTGCACATGAATATAAATTCCCATTCTCCCCTGAAGCCCCAGTTGGCCTCTCTATCCCTACAGCAGACACCGCCAAAGGCATTCGACTATATCCATTATCAACATTTACAGTTTGCCCATTGCTACTACTACTCACTTGGGAGTTTTCAGCCGAACCCACCTCGACCCCTACCTCCACTGCTCCCAAGCTCTCAAAATTATGAGTTACATGCACAAAATTTTCATGTAGGTCATCCTTTTTTAGTAATTCAAACTCTCCTGAATGACTTTCATTACCATCAGTCTCCTCATCTCCTGACTTCTCCACAATAACTCTCATGAAATTAGCCTGAGCAGCTACAACCAACCCAATCGCCTGCCTCTCTGTTAATTGCACGTCCTCTTCATGAACAATTTGATCAGATACAGTTGATGTTTCATTGGATGAAAAGCCAGTTTGCTTGACAGAATCCCTGGCTTTGAACCAATTTTTATCAGGCTGAACTCTCCTAGGGCTTGACCCATGTTTAGTAGCCAAAATTCTGGGCAAAAATACAGTGTGCCTCCGATAAAACAAGGAAGGTAACAGATTACTAAATGGGTGTACTCCTGCTAATTCTGGGCTAAATGTTCTGTTAAAATTGGGTTGTGAAGATTTCTGGAAGAGTGGAGTTGGGCAGTGGCGAAGACCATTGCAGGATTGATTAACGCTCATTTTAGAGCGGATGGCAAATAGTGAAATATCAACCCGCATAATGCAGACACATATATTTTCACATAGACATCAAAAAGAGTTCAGGGACTGCAGCAATTTAAATAATACTTTTTGGGCTTTGGAAGCTAAAGCTCATCTCCAAACTGGGTGTAAGTGCATACCATGCTATGCCATCTTTTTCTTTCAGTAGGCTCCTCCACTGACACTGTCGGTAACTTCCCTGAATCGATCAATTGTGTCCCTTCCAAATTCCTTTCGGTTTCTTAAGAAAATGTTTGCATGAAGGGATGGTTAAACCCACACAAGTGGACGTGTTGATATATCTAGAGGCCGCCAGAAAAAACAAGTCATTTAATCTTTATCGAAACTCGCATTTGTATTCTCTATGTACTATCCATTCAAGGAGAGCTTTGCGCTTGATATAAAAAGAAATACAAAATACATCGATAACAAAAGCCACGTGAATAATTCCGTTGGTGGCATCTGTTTTACTTTGGAAACGCCATATGCTTGTAGTTTTTCTAATTTGTGATTAAAAAAAAATTGCATTTCTTAAGAAAGAAAGAAAAGAAAATGATTTTAACATTCACGAGGTTAACAATAGCCTATGGGACAGACCACCTCACACATTGATTTTTGCAGTTCAACGTTTTTCCTATTCAACTTGATGATGAGCTACCCCAATTTCTCCATTGCCCCCTCCCTGAATAAGTTATTCCAAGAGCTAGCTGTCAAGATATTTATATAGTTGTCTCTGTTGTCTTTGAATGTTTCACACTCTAAAATGAAATGTTTTTCTATTTCCACTTTTTCGGAGGTGCAGAACACACACACCCTTTCTTCCCAAGCTTCTTTTGGTCTTTTCCAACGCCCAGTTTCACAATGGAGTTGATGGGAATTGGTCCTTAATTGGGCAATAAGCATTTTGGCTCTCCAAGATAAATTGGCCCCTATGTACGCTTTTTTATGGTGATTGTATGTGGGGTTAAACTCTTCAATATAATACTCTTTCTTTCTCCCGAGCCCTTTATCCCAAGTTCGCTTGTGGAACCTATCAAAAACATAAGCCTTTATCTTTTTATTGTTCGTAGGGCACTTGTTCAAGTGGATATCCCATTTACTAAGCCATTTAATATTTTGTCTCATCCACGTCTTCTTTCTTTTGCACAATATGTCATTGAAGACGACCTTAGGCCACCAACTGTCTTCCATTTGCTCATTTTTTTTTAGATATCTTATGAGACGCACCATAGCAATTGCTTCAATAGGAGCAGCCCCCATTTCACTCAGCATGATATCATAGGGGACTGAACTTTTAATTTTAAACTTGTTTGTGATCAAGCGTTTTTTAATCTTCTCAATTTGCTTCCACTGTAAGTCAGATGTGTTGYTGGCCCACACTTCACAGCCATATAGAACCATCGGGATCACTAAAAGCCCAATGAGAGTTTGCATAGTCTTCCAATCCCATAGCTCCGCTTCTCTGCATCTATTTTGAAAAGCATAGAACGCTTTCCAACCTCCCAAAGTTCTTTTCTTTCTGCAACCTTCCCAACTTAGATTTTTGTTGAAGTCAATTCTGAGGTATTTGTAATCTGCCACTTCTTCAAGAGTGTTGCCTTCAAAGTAGAACTTATGTTGTTTATGTTTTATTTTGCTAGAAAAAATTACCACTTTCGTCTTGCTAGTATTGACTTGCATTCCCACTGTACTACAAAAGCACTCAAGGGAAATTAAGTGTTCTTGCAACCCCAGAGCGGATTTATCATTCAGAATAAGGTCATCTGCATACAAAAGAAGCCTTATCACAAAATCACCCAAAAGAGCACCATCACCCTCCTGTGAGTTTAACCACTCTTCAAGTTTGTCAATATATAAGCCAAGAAGGGTAGGGGACAATGGGCACCCTTGCTCGACCCCAATATCACTCCTAAAACTTTCGGAGATACCAACTGACATTTTGATTTTGACTTTAACCTCCTCATATAGCCTATGGACAACTACTCTAAGATGTATAGGAACCCTAAGTTCCTCCATTCTATGCCAAAGCTTATCTCTAGGGATCGTGTCAAAAGCTTTTTTGAAATCGACAAAGCACAAAAGGCTTCCTCTTTTTTTTCCCACACTTTTTCAATGATGTGCCTTAAAGTTACACCGTGATCAATCGTTGAGTGTTTAGGTCTGAAACCTGCTTGCCCTTTAGCACGCTTATCCCCTTCTTCCGCCCACTTGCTGATTTTATTTTCTAGCATACTTCCAAATAACTTCGCAAACAAGAGGTTTATCATTATGGTCCTATAGTTGGAGGGATTGTTGACATCCCCACTCTTGAAAAGTGGTATTGCTAGACTCGTTGTCCAATTTGTAGGGAATCCCTGCTGAATGATGTTGTTGAAAATTTTCATAATGTGAGGTGCAAGAGTTTTTGAACCCCACTTTAGATATTCTACCTGGAGTTCAACTAAATCTTTTGTTTTTCCAACACCCAACTTTCTGATACCCACCTCAATTTCTTGCACGATGAAGAGCTTAGTAGTAGTGTTGACCAAGGGAGGGGGGTCCACCTTAGAATCTTTCTCATAAAGCTGCTTTGCATACTCAAACCATTGATAGGCTGTGATATTATTTTTAGTTTGTTTCTTTCTTGTTTGAAGCTCCTTCCAAAATAACTTGGGGTTATTTTTCCCCAAAAAGATTAATTCCTCCCTCCTTGAAATCATGAAATCAACTTTCTTCTTTCTTACAATTTGCTTGTAAGCTTTTATGTTTATTTCTTTATGGCTTGACTCTTTCAAAGTTTTCCTTGCTGTTTTGCATTCCTCATCAAACCAAATATTAACCAGAAAGCGGTTTGTTTCAGATTTCCTATTTTTTGCTCTTTTGCATTATGTAAGTGTGCTTTGGATTAAATTTGTTAGCTCATGGCTATGAAGGCCCTGGGGTGGAATTTTCTCCTTGTTAAACAACCTCTTTAGCGTTATCTTGAAAGTGTTACAGTTTTTTTGAGTCAACAGAATTCTACCCTTTGAAGGAGGTTGTCGGATTTGTTGATTTTTAGTCACATGTTGTTGTTGTTCAGCCTGGGTTAGACTTAAATAGATCGGTTTATGATCAGATTTCAACTCCCACGATTGTTCACCAATCAAAACTTCCTCCATTTTCTCACACAAGCCATGTGAGCAAATTGCATAGTCTACTACACTTGCTCCATTGTAGATATTGCAGGTGAAATTGCCAGAATTCGCCCATCTAGCCACCCCATTACAAATGACTACGTCAAATGCCCCACATAAAGTAAGCAGTTGTTCCCCAAAAAGGTTGGAGCTTTTGTTGTCCTATGAAACTCTTGTCCACTGATGATTTCTCTCTTCTATAAGCCAAATGGGGTTGCAGTCTTCCTTACAACGAAGAATACTAGCTTGTTCACATGTTGTCCTGGCATTGAAATCACCCACTATAAGGACTTCGCTTAGTTGAGAGAACGTTGCAATATCGTTTTTTAAGGCTACAAAGGGGTCTTTGTGGTCAAGCCCCCCACTTTTGTAAGTTTTTGAAACTTGTTGAGCAAAATAACATGTTGCAATCTTGATAATGTTACCATTTTCTTATATTTTAAACCAAATGAATTGTTTATTTGAGTCTTCTCCTTCTAACTGAATGAGACGACCTTTTTTTTTCTTCACTAAGACCATGATACCCCCGTGTCCTTTGTCATTCTCAGTTGCTTTGTTCCAGACTGCCATCTTCACATACTCTTCAAACATAGGTGTCTTGCACCCTTCATGCTCATGTGTTTCCAATAGACAAATTATGTCCCTATTTTCCGCGATAGGTCCTAACCCAGGTCCTCGCCTCCGAGGATAACCTTTGCAATTCCAACAAACTAAACTTAAGGAAACCCGAGAATAATTTGATTGCTATTTGTTTTGGTCTACAAGACTCAAAGTTGAGTCTTCACTCCTATTTGTCCTTATTGGCCTTGTTGCATATTTTCCTTCTAATGAAATTGTTGTCTCTTCTTGGCTACCAACTTGTTGTCTTGTTTTAGAATGAGGACCGAAAAAGGCAATAATAGCTTTTCCTTTGAACAACCATGCCCTTTTGCCCTCATCCCTTGTTGCCCTAACTCTTCCCTTCTTTCCTCTTGCTGTCTAATAGTTAAATCTTCGTCTAGAAAAAAGCGAGAGCCTCTCAAGAGTTGCTTCTTGCCTAGGAGAATTTGCTTGTCACGTATGCTTGGCATGATGACTTTTATGGGCCTAGCTCTCTCGCCACTAGGCTTACACACCCTCCATGCTTGGCAAATTCGGCCTTGCCAAAGCAACTTGTCCTTCAAAAATTCACTCGTAAGATCGAGAGTACGTTCATTTTTTCCATACTCTCTCACACCTTTGATAATTATGTTTGTTTCTCTACCTTGTCTTTCCTTGTTTTATCTACCTTGCATGTCATCCCCCTCGCTATGTGTTTATTTTTCCATATGAGAAGAATTGCTAATGACTTGTGCCCAAGTTTTGGAACTTTTTGTAAAATCTCTTTTCTCTTCATCCCTTGCTTTCACTCCATGGGTGTATGCTTGTTCACCTATTTTCCCTTCAGGTTTGGGTGTTTTAGAGTTCATCACCTCTCTAATTTCCACCGCAGAATCTTCTCTGATTTGCCCGGCATCCTTCAAGCCTTGCCATTCAGCCTTTGCTTCCAAAAGGGCTTCTTGCAACATTGTCACTTGATCTGTTAAAACTTTATTATTTTCTGTCAAGTCCTGATTTTCTACTGTCAATAGTTGGATTTGAAGGTCTCTCTCATGCCTTTTGACTTCCAAAACCTTCAATATCCTCTTGGCATTTAGTAACTCTTGAACATACAGGTCAGATGACCATGTGAGAGGTGTGGATGTGAGACTGTACAACGCATAATCACCGCTACCTTTAATTATGTTGTTGTTACACCTTTGCAAAGGAGGCTTGTTTGAAAGTTTATTACGGAGGGCCAATTTTTTCCTTGTCTATTCTCATTTTATACAAGCAACTCTACATTTTAAAATACCTCGAACTGTTTGGCATTGACCCACACCCACTTCCTTGCTTTGCTTGAAGAGGCAATTTTCACTTGACCTAAATGGTTTGTTTCACCCGAGACGGGTACCTCTTGCCCATTTTTTATGAGTGTTGAATGTATTGTCATTGCCATAGAGTACAAATAAAAAAGAAACACAAAATAAGGAGCATGACAATACCTGCCTGTCCCACCTAAACCTCTTGTTGTTCCTATTCTCGGACTTGGACCTGGGCCCGTCGTTGTTCATGTTCTCAGACCCGTCACTGTCCACTCCCGACCAGGACAACCCACCACACTGCTGGAAACCAATAGACTGCTACTCGAAAGAAGGAAAGCAAGGTGGAATTGTTGTTGTTGTTGCTACCTTTCCCGCTCCTATCGGCCCTTGGATTATTGCAAAGGAACCGTTGCTGCACTCACCTTGCTAAAAGCGAGAACTTTTGAATCTAGATAAGGACGCGCATGGAAATCGATCCCTGGTCGTTGTTGTTGCACCTCTTCAAAAGCATGCCCCCTGGCTGTTTTGGGAATTTGGTATAATGTGGTAACTGGATCAATTTCATGACCAATTTCAAATCAGCATGCTTCTGTAACTTGCACCGAAGAAAGCCAAAAACCCCACAACTCAATATTGAACTTTTCTAGGTAATTTACAAGAAACATTGAGCTCATACCTGTTGTTGCGAAGTTAAGATTTATTATATCACTAGGCATCGATAGTTGCTATAATAACCATGTAAGGGAAAAATCCAGTATGGCTCCAATACGATAGTATACATCTCATAGATACGAAAATATGCATGTTTTTCCAAATTTTGATCGAAGCCGAATGAGAATTCTTTTGTGTGGTGCAATTTAGATAACACGTAAATAATACCATGAATAAAGAAGATGTGTAGAATATACATTCAAAATTTTAAAAGTTTATTAATTTAGAAATTCATTTAATAAAGAAGTTCGTTTTAGAATGAAATTTTTTGAGTTATTAAGAATATGTGTTTCTTCCTTGGAGGTCACATGTTCAAATAGAAAGGTTTAATAAATAAGTTCGTTTTAGAATGAAATTTTTTGAGTTATTAAGAATATGTGTTTCTTCCTTGGAGGTCACATGTTCAAATTGAAAGCGGTAGGGTATGTACACTTCCATAGATTTGAGCAGTCAAATTGTTGTGCAAAGTGGTCCATTGTCCCACAACAATTTGGTGTCTAGCCTAGCCTGTGGCTTGAGAAACTGTGACTCAGGAGCATCTAAGTCGTCAAAATCAACCAAGGATCGCACTCGGCCTGAGCCACACCAACCCTTAACATGGCTGGATTTTTTGTCCCCGTAGGTTTCGAACCGGTGACTTAACATCACAGAGCGCCTTAACATCACACTCCATCACCGACTGTCCTACACCTCGGGGACTTTATTATTATTATTATTAACAAATTATTTTATTAAAATATTTTTTAGAATATCATTTCTTACTTTTTCATTAAAACTGGGGACTTCTTTCTCCTTAAACCCTTCTAACTCATTATTCAAATCTATTTGTATCTATTGGATTTAGTTTTGAGCTTAGAGTTAATGGACTATCACTCATGAGACATGTTGCTTAGAGGCTAGGAAAGCATTATCCGTTGGGAATCGAAGGCCAATAGTAGAAAACTCCCATCAATTAATTAAGGAACCACAACTTAATTGACTTCCTTTACTTAAATATTAACATCATCTCGATGCCATATTCAACAAACATTTGGAATATGACATGATGTATGTAACTAATAAACAAGATTTTTGGTATAATGGTGCAAATTGTTGAAATATTGTAACTTCGAAGAATATTCTAATTATATTTAAGTTATCATCTTATAGATCAAATCCCCTTTTGTGGATTGATCATGTCGAGTCTTGTATAAGACCAAATCCCCTTTTGTGGATTGGGCTAACCATATTTATATGGTGTTATTTGTAAAGTCGGCCCCCAGTGTTTATAAAGTGGTTTTAACCACTCCTATAAGAAGTCAGCCATACTAAGTGAAAACACATAACCCTAGTGCCTCCTCAACTAGTATTTATACGTGAGGATGGTGCCTCACTTATGTTAGAAAATGGGTGTGCTCGTTTAACCATAGACAATATAGCAATATTGTCACCCAACCATAGGCACAAATGCCACCCCCTAGCACCTTGACCTTGATAGAGAGAAGAATTCAGGTAGCAAATAAATAGCCAACCAAGGCTAATGCACAAAGCACAGATAACCAAGACTGATCAGAAAGTCCAACCCAAAAAGACTGAAATTACAGGTTGCAGTAACAGCAGCTGCAATTGCTCCCCAGACTTGCACACTATTGGATTTATGTAGTTGCGACTTGTTTGTGTCAAATCAGCTATGGCGCCTTATATTTATACTGCTTTATCCAGGTTGTTTGGGCCGACTTCTCTTTCTGGAGGCTAAAGACTCAATATAAAATATTCTCTTTAGTCGACTTTACTTATAGGGTTATGTCCAAGTCTTTTAGGGTTCTTCTTGCTTCCTGGAATATTCTAATCTCATCAAAGGTCATGAGTGGAGGTTAATACCTCCTTCAGCTACCATAATATCAACACTCCCTCCTAGCTAGGGAGGTATACATATATATAAAAAAAGGGAAATGGTCTTGAGCACAAACAGACCATTCAATCGGTAGCATCATCATAGCCACACAGGCTATCTCATGATTAAATCACGATCACCATCATCATTATCCAAATGGATAATCTCCATGACAATCAGTGCAATGTCATTTGATAGAACACAACTGTGTCTATCCATAGTAGTACATAACTACTATCCAGTGGTACACAACCATACCAAGTAGCACACAACTACTAACCAGTGACACATAGTCACAATCAGTGGAACACATCCACCACAATAGTATAGAACTATTGTCCAGAGACATACAATCTCTACAATAGTCATATCATCTGATATCATCCTACATAAACAATATCATGATACAAGTTGAGTCATCTGGGCCATTCTTCCACTCACATTTGTGAGATCTGGAAGAGCATCTACCCTCATACAGTAAAAGCATCAACCATGGGCTATCTGGACTATTCTTCCCAAGCATGGAAGAATAATTGTCCCTGATTTATGAGCATGGACCATTCACCTAACTGGGCCATTCCTCCGGCACTAAACATAGTGCGACCTGGATAGAATGAGTTTTCCCTGGGGAATGTCTGTCCCTGATTGTTGAACCTAGACCATTCACCTAGTTGGGCCATTCCTCCGGCACTAAACATAGTGCAACCTAGATATAATGAGTCTACCCTAGGAAATCATTGTCCAGACCATTTCCTAAGGAAATGATTGTCCTGCACCAACCTCCAAAACGGACCATTCTTCGAAAATGCTCACAACTGTGAACTTCGAAAGACTGACTGCCCGGCGAGGCAGACCATTCTACTTGACCACTACTTAGAGTGACTGCCAAGAAGAATGAATGTCGTAGACCATTCCCCCACACTGACCACAAGGGAATTGTTGTCTATGGTACATCAACAATCTATCGGACCATTTTCATTACGAAAATGACTGTTCGATTTGGTCCATTTTCCGAACTGGAAAATGCCTATCCGTCAGAAATCTTAAGCCACTTTCCGAACTAGAAAGGAACTACCCATCCTGGACCATTTTCCAAACTGGAAAAATGATTGTTCATAAATCAATGATATATATATATATATCAGTGCTCCCTCCCAACATGGAGAGCCATCTCTTCCCTTTCAGCTAAGGGAGTTATCTCCACAATCCCCAACTTGTCTCGTAAGTATGCAAACTTTATCCTGGACAAAGGCTTTGTCAAAATATCCATTGTTTGCTCATCTATGGAGGTATACTGGAGCTTCACTTCTCTTTCCTGGAATTTATCTCGAATAAAGTAATATTTAATCTCAATGTGTTTCGACCATTCATGAAACACTGGGTGTTCGGATAGCCTTATGCAACTCTAATTGTCACAATATATTATGGTTGAATCTGGTACCTAATCAAATAATCCAAAAATCAACTTTCTCATCCATACTGCTTCTGTACATGCCTCACATGCTGCGATATATTACGCTTCTGTTGTGCTGAGTGCGACAAATTTATGTTTCCTATTGCCCCAAGATATCATAGCAAAGCCCAAGTTTAAACACATCCCTGAAGTACTCCTTCTGTCTTCTGCACTCCCTGCCCAATTTGAATCTGTGAATCCATGAAGTTGTATATCACTGGATGAGGTATATCTTAAACCATAGTTTAGTGTCCCACAAACATATCTTAGAACATGTTTTGCAACTATCCAATGCTCATGTCTGGGTTCCACATGGAACTGGCCTAGAGTGTTTACAACAAAGCAAATATCTGGTTGAGTATTCACTAAATACATTAATGACCCAATCAATTGTCGATATAGGGACGGGTCTACTGGATCTGAGTTTGAGTCTCTTACTTTCCTTATATCTGTGGTCATATGAGTGTCCATGGATTTGCAATCCATCATTCCAAACTTCTGAAGAATATTCACTGCATACTTTCCTTGTCCAAGGAAGACTTCACCACGCTTTTGCCATACTTCTAGTCCCAAGTAATAATGCACGAGACCGAGGTCTTTCATATCAAACTCAGAAGCTAGTTCCTTCTTACACTAGGTGATGAGAGACTTTTCACCTGTCAAGAATAAATCGTCGACATATAGCAGTAGAATCGCATGTGCATTGTTCACGACGTTGTAGTAGAGATTTGGATCTGCATGACTCTTGGAGAAACCAAGTCTTATTAAGTAGATATCTATTTTGGCATACCAAGATCTTGGAGCTTGCTTGAGTCCATACAAGGCTTTCTTTAATAGTTAAACATGAGTGTCTCTGGAGTGTACTTCAAATTCTTGAGGTTGTTCAATGTATACTTATTCTTCGGTTGCTCCATTGAGAAAAGTTGTCTTTACATCCATCGGATGTAGACTCCATCCCATGGAAGCAGCAAGAGACACAATGGCTCTAATAGAAGTATATCTGGCAATAGGAGAAAATATCTCGGCATAGTCTTCTCCCTCCTTCTGGGAGAACCCTCTAGCTACGAACCTTGCTTTGTATTTGTCCAGGCTTCCTTATGTTGCATGTTTGATCTTATAGACCCATTTTGAAGTTACTACTAATTTTTCTTTGGGTCTAGGCACAATTTCCCATACATCATTTTTACTGATGGATTGGTGTTCTTCTGTAATGGCTTCTTCCATTGTTTCTTCTTAGCTGCCTCTTCAAATGAGGTGGGTTCTTCATGTAGAAGCTTTGTCATACATGATGCATAGCTAGAGAATCTTTTGGGCTTTTTGCTTTCTCTGAAGGTGCCACTTAGGGCTTTGAGTCTTTATGCTTCTTGTAGAGTAGCTTCAAGCCAAGATGGACGTTTCTTGGTTTTGGGTACAATGACTGATTCAATAGGTTCACACGGTTGCATTGGATGATCAATTTGTTTTGTTTCTTCATTATGACTTCCTGGAAGACATGTGCTTTCTTCTTTAGGCTCTTCATACTCTTCTTCTTCTATAGTTTCTTCTATGGATTTCTTGAAATCCATCTTTTTCATTGAAGGTTACGTCTCTGCTGACTTCAACCTTATGTTGTTTTGGGATATAGATTATGTAGGATTTGGATGATTCATTGTATCCCACAAATATGTCCTTCTTTCCCGAGTGTTCTAATTTCTTCCTTTTATCCTTGGGGATGTGAATGTAAACAAGGTATCCAAAGATTCTTAAGTGTTCCACATTGGGTTTCTTTGCTGAGAAGGCTTCTTCTGGAGTCATATCCTTCAATATGCGGTGGGGACTTCTGTTATGAACATATATTGTTGTCATGGCTGCTTCTCCCCACAAATACATAGATAAACCTTGATCGTTCATTAGTTCCTTCACAATTTCTTCAATAGATCTGTTCGTCCTTTTTGCGACACCATTTTGTTGAGGATTATGAGGAACAATTAGCTCCCTCCTAACCTTTGTTGATTTGCAAAAGGCAACAAATTCCTTGTATGTGTACTCTCCTCCATTATCTGTTCTCAAGGTCTTGATTTTCTTGTTTGTGAGGTTTTCTATCTCTGCTTGGAATTCTTGAAACTTGTTGAAAACTTCGTCCTTTGTCTTCAAGAGATATAACCAAGTCTTTCTTGAGTAATCATCTATGAAGATTACATAGTAAAGAGAACCTCCTAGAGATTTGACTGGCATCGGACCGCAAACATCTGAATGTATTAGATCTAGGATTTTCTTAGATCTATTATTGTTTCTTGAGAATGGTTTCTTAACATTCTTACCGAGAGCACATACTTTGCAAATTCCTTCATGTGTAGATTGTAGCTATGGTATTCCTTCAACCATTTTTTCGAGGAAAGATAATTCTTTATAGTTGATATGAACATACCTTCTATGCCAAAGTTCATTGGGATTGACTTCATCATGTAGAAGAGCTTCATCATTCTGTTATAGTAATCTGTATAGTCTTCCTTCACGGGTTCCAATAACTCTAGCGTTCTCTATGCTAGAGTCTCTAGACCAAGATAATACTTTTCCATATACAAAGGTTATTATTTTTCCTTTGTCTTCTAGGAAATATACGGATACAAGATTCTTTTCTAAACCAGGTACATATAAGACATTGCTCAAATAAACATTGTTACATGTTTTCAATTTGATGGAGGCTTGACCAATTCCTTCGACTGGATAGGTGTTCTTATCTCCAAGTTATACCTTGTAATATGTCCTCTTTTCATTCAGATTAGAGAGTCTAACCTGGTCTCTTGTCATATGCCTAGAAGATCCATTGTCAATTATCCACATGTCATCTTCAAGAGTTCCTGTGAGAGCTGAATAATGTAGATGATCTATCTTTTCATTCATGATTTTTGTTGACTGATAACTAGTCAAACTTTGACTTTGACCCAAAATCTCAACCTTGACGTTTTTTTTCCTTCTGAGAGTGCCAAGAGGTGCGCTGGACTAAGGCGCACTAGAATATCTTCTCCTTGAGTAAGGTGTTCCATCATAAGGTGTTGGGAAAGAGTTTTAGGGTTTTGCAACTGCTCCTGCTAGTAACCATAGCGACAATGTTTCAGTAACTATGCCTACTAGAAACCCTAGCGGTAGTTCTTCAGTGAGCTCGATAACCTTATGGCTTCCTTCCACTGGTTAGACTAAAGGAAGGAGGTGTGGGCCCATAACCTATTAGAAAAATGGGTGTGCTCGTTTAACCATAGACAATATAACAATATTGTCACCCAACCATAGGCACAAATGCGACCCCTGAGCACCTTGAACTTGACAGAGAGAATAATTCTGGTAGCAAATCAATAGCCAACCAAGGATAATGCACCAAGCAAAGATAACCAAGACTGATCAGAAAGTCCAACCCAGAAAGACTAAAATTACAGGTTGTAGTAACAGTAGCAGCAACTGCTCCCAAAACTTGCACACTACTGGATTTCTGCAGTTGCGACTTGTGTGTGTCAAATGAGCTATGGCGCCTTATATTTATACTGCTTTCTCCAAGATGTCTGGGTCGACTTCTCTTTCTAGAGGCTAAAGACTCAATATAAAATATTATCTTTAATCGACTTTACTTCTAGGGTTATGTCCAAGTCTTTTAGGGTTCTTCTTGCTTCCTGGAATATTCTAATCTCATCAAAGGTCAAGAGTGGAGGTTAATACCTCCCGCTGCTACCATAATATCAACAACTGATACACACTCACACTCACTCATCTAGTGCGCATATCTTGAAGGCAATTGTAGTTGCAAGAGGAAGGGGAAGAGAGGTGTATGCTCGGTCTTGGTTTATCTTTGGTGTTTTGGTCTTAGTCTTGACATTGTATTGGCAATCTATTATTGAGGAAGTTTTTGTTGGGTTTCCTCCCCCATGAGGGTTTCCCAGGATAAAATGTTGCGTGCCTTGTGATTGTGTTTCTCTCAGTGATCTTCTTTATATTATTGTTTTGGAAATGTATTGAATGCTCATGTAATTTGGAAATAACTTAATAACAATAGTAAAAATTTAACATGGAATCAGAGCTTGACTGAATAGATCATCTTTCATTGAGTATCTAAATGTCATTGTTGTCATACAAGAAAATTAGGGCTTTTCACTGAAGAGGAATTTTTGAACAAAAACTATCTTGGCAAGTGTGACCCGCCCTAGCGCATCTTTTGGCAACTTGAGCGATTTTTTTAGTGGCCAGATTCTCCAGAAAGTCAAATCCTAGTTTTGAATGGTACCAAAAAACCATAACCAGTACGAGAAATACCAGTCTAGAATTGCGCATGTCAAGTTTCAAGGGGAAAAACTTGGATTTTTCTGAAACAGTTAGCTCCAACAAACTCACCTCAACCCAACGCATCTCCTGGTAAGTTCAGTTTCATTTTTTTAACACTTTCATTTTCTGGTCATTTTCTTAGCTCCAGGTCAAGATGTCTGCAAGCACTAAGCTTGTTGACAAGTTAGAAGGTGTGGAAAATTTCCATGCCTGCAAGTACATAATTGGACTCATTCTTGAAGAGAATAACCTTACAAAATTCATAAAAGAAAATATACAGGAACCCGAAGAAGAAGCATCCAAAGAGAAGTACAAGAAGGATATGATTAAGGCTAAAAGAATAATTGCAGATTCCATTAAAAACCTCTTGATGATCCGTAATTGATATTTTAAATACTATGGTTAAGTTTATGCATGAGTTTATTTACCAGTAAGGAATTAAGAGAATAAGCTTAATGAAAGAAGTTGCAACCATATAAGAAGTAAAAACAACAAAAACATAACACCAAGATTGATAACAGAGTTCGACACAAGTTTGCCTACGTCTTCGGTCCTTTGTCTCAGTGGGGAAGGCTTCTTATTAATATTTAATGATTTAAGAATACAAATAAAGGCTTACATAACAACTCATGAAACCACCTTTCAAATTTTCAACTTCTAGACCGAAACAGACATCACCATTGGCTGGAATAGGAAATTCTGAGACTTTTGAGTATAAAGTCGATTATGCTTGGATCGACATCTTGAGCTTTGGAGGAAATTTTCTGTTCGGCTACTCAGATGCAGAAAAAGAATCCATATTAAGACTCCCCTCGAAATTCTACAACTTTTGAGTATAAAGTTGACCTGCTTCTGAATAATCCTTTGGCATCTCCTCTCGAGAGGAATCCCAATGTTGCGCCTTGTCAGATCCATATAGTCAGTACAGTCTCGATTTGCGTGCAAAAAAACTAATTTTTCTAAATTTCCATGCCTGGCTAAATAAGCCAGACTCCGCCAAATTTAGCGATAGTTAGCCAGATTTAGCAAGATTTCGCCAGATTTGGAGGATCTCCGCCAGATTTGGTGGTAATTGCCAGATTTGGTGGTAAGTGCCAAATTTGGTGGAACCTCCAAATTTTTTACCTTCCAGAAGGTGCCATGTGGCACCTCCTCATTGGGCCACATATCACCTCACCATTAGCCCGAGACATGTCACTGTTGCACAGTCATTTTCCACGTGTCATCCATATGACCACGTCAACTTGCCCTGTCAATTGCCACGTGTCATCCATATTGCCACCTCAGCCTACCACATCATCGTCCGTACGGTACTATGTCATCATCTATACAGTGCCACATCAACATCTGTATAGTGCCATGTCAGGGTATGTACAATGCCACGTCAATGTTCATACAGTGCCATGCCAGTGTCCGTACATTTCCATGTCAGTGTCCGTACAGTGCCACGTCAACCTTTCGTATTGCCACGTGTCGCATTCGTACAGTGCCAAGTGTCACCCTGCCACATCACTACTAACGTTATGCTGACTTCATCTACCACGTCATTGCTAACTTCATAAGTCGTACTGTTGATGTCATCAGTTGACTTTGACTTTTTGCATGCTTAACCTGATCTTCAGATCGTGATAACTTCTGCATAAGGTGTCCATTTTCGGAAAAAAATATATATATATGGTCGGAATCGACACGATGAGCCCTGCGCAATGGCATTGGTTTCGTCCGATTCTAAGAATTTGAAATTTTGGCCTTCCTGGATCCATTTTGGATCATTCCTCCCCACTAAGACCTTTTGGTCCTCCAAAAGGATATTAACCAGTCATCAAGTGTGGGATAGGCCTCCACACTTGTCCTTTGTCTTTAAAATTTGTCCCGTGCACTTGTCGCATCATAATCAATTGCATAATAACCATTACAACTGAAAGCATATTGTTATCTATTTGAAGTCGTTCACATCTTACCGAAGCCACTACCATCCATGTAGATAACTTTAGCAGCGATAACATCTGAAATATGACTGAAACTAAACAAATATGTTTGACTAGCTTGCACGACATTAACTTATCTTGAAGCAAAGTATGATTGAACTTCCATTCTTCAACCGTCTCATGTTCATGCTTAAGATCAATTGTTTTACTTGGCACAATTATAGGTGTATTGCTTGCATAAGTTGCCTTCTTTAATTGTTCCATTGTTATAAGAGATTGATTTGCTTTTATGTGATGAGCATGTACAACGTATTCATTGCCTTTCTTAAACAAATGATATTGATTATGTTCCTTGTAGAAGATTTCTTTACGATCATATAAATAAGGGCTACCTAAGACCATTCCGCATGTTTCTAGCAGCACCACGTCACATATTACTTCATCCACATACTTAGATGTAATTGCAAACTTTATGATACATTGCTTCGTTATGGACAATTTGTGATCTTTGCTTATCCAATTAAGTGAATAGGTCGCCACATATTACTCATCCACATACTTAGATGTAATTGCAAACTTTATGAGACATTGCTTCGTTATGGACAATTTGTGATCTTTGCTTATCCAATTAAGTGAATAGAGTTTGTGATGCATCTTAGTGTTTAATCTCAATTTCTTAACCACTTCTTCCTAAATTAAGTTAGATTGATCCACTATCTATCAATGTGTTGATCTTAGTATGTTTCATTATGACCCTTATATGTGACAATTTACTTCTTGAATCAAAACCATCACCAATTTTACCTGTCAAAATAACTATTGTGCTCTTAGACTCATCACCTGAATCATACCCCAAGTCTGTTGGTCGTGTTCCTGTTGCAAATTTTTTCCTCCCTTTCCTCTCTTTGAACCACTTTGGTCTCTTCTCTAGGTGCAATTGCCAACAATGTTCATCATCATGCCCTTCTTTCTTGCAATGCTTGCAAGAGAGCTTCTCTTCCTTCACTATGGTTGAATTTGCTTTCTTCCCATTCCCTTTTCCTTTGCCATCCTTCTTTGAAGATGATTCCCCTGATACACCAACTCCAGTTTTCCCTGCTTCAATCTACGTTGCTTGAACATAAACCTCATGAAGATTATTAGGTCCAAACATAAATGTAGTATTACGAATATAAGCAGGCAAACCTCCTATATACTTCATAAGAGTTTCTTGTGTAGTTAATGGAACATCTAGCATCAAAGCCATCTTACGAAATTCATCTGTATATTCTTGCACCATTTGTCCTTTTCTTAATTTAAGACTTTGCCATTCAATTAAACCCTTTTCCTTATACCCCAAAGGATAGAACTGTTTTCTAAGTGCGGAAATAAAATCATGCCATGATGGAAAAATCTTACAAACTTGTTGAGTTCCATGTTGCATCTTACTTTTCCTCCAGATGAGAGTTGTGCCTTTGAGACAAAGCGATTCCAATCTGATTTGGTTGCCTCATCTTTGATTTGTTGCACATTACAATATAATTCCATCTGTCTAACCCAATTATCAAGTTTCTCAACATTAACTTCGCCATCATACATAAGCAAAACAAAATTTACATCAAGTTTAAGTAATGGCATATCGGGCTTATGTTTATGACAATGTTTTCTTGAAGAAGTAGTGTTACAAGTGGAAATTGAACTTGAAGAAGAAGAAGAAGATGGAGATGAAGGAGGTGAAGGAGGAGTTTTAGGAGGGTCCTCTCCTTCTTCACTTTTGGCTTGCTTTGAATATTTTCCTTGAAAATGTCCCTTTCGTTCCAAGTAATCATCATACAACACTTTTACCATCTCCAACATGGAAAAGAAAGTCTTTTGAAACTCTCTTTCATTTTGAGAAATTCCTTCTTCCGATGCCATTTTCTCACTTTGAGATGTCCTCTTTCTTGATCCAATCTCAGGATCTCCTTCTCCATGACTTAGCTTTTCCCTAGTAATCATGCAAACTCAAACAAACAACTGTCATCCTGCTCTAACACCACTTGATCCGTAATTGATCTTTTAAAGACTATGGTTAAGTTTATGCATGAGTTGATTTACCAGTTAGGAATTAAGAGAAGAAGTTTAATGAAAGAAGTTGCAGCCATACAAGAAGTTAAAAAAAAAAACATAAAACCAAGATTGATAACGGCCTTCGACACAAGTTTACCTACATCTTCGGGCCTTTGTCTTAGTGGGGAAGGTTTCTTATTAATCTTCAATGCTTTAAGAATACGAAATCAAGGCTTACATAACAGCTCATGAAACCACCTTTCAAATCTGCAACTTTTGAAAAGAAATCGGCATCACGATTGGCTGGAACATGAAATTTTGAGACTTTTAAGTATAAAGTCGACTATGCTTGGATCAACATCTCAGGCTCTCGAGGCACTTTTCTATTCGGATACTCAAATGTAGAAACATAAGCCATATTCAGACTCCCCTTGAAATTTTGCAACTTTTGAGTATAAAGTCGACATGCTTCTAAACAGTCCCTCGACACGAATCCCAATGTTGTGCCGTGTCAGATTCGTACAATCTCAATTTGCGTGCTAAAAAAATTGTTTTTTCTCAATTTTTGTGCCCTGCTAAATAATCCAGACTCCACCAAATTTAGCGACAGTTAGCCAGATTTAGCGAGATTTCGTTAGATTTGGAGGATCTCCACCAAATTTGGTGGGACTGCTAAAATTTTGACCTTCCAGAAGGTGCCATATGGTGCCTCCTCATTGGGCCATGTGTCACCTAGCCATTGGCCCGAGCCATGTCATTGCTGCACAATCATATGCCACGTGTCATTTGTATGGCCACGTCAGCCTGCCCAGTCAGCTCCCATGTGTCATCCATACTGCCACCTGTGCCTTCCACGTCATCGTCCGTACGATACCACGTCATCGTCTATACAGTGTCACGACAACATCAGTAAAATGCCACGTCAGCGTCTGTACAATGCCACATCAACATCCGTACAGTGCCACGTCAACGTCCATACAGTGCTACGTCAGCCTTTTGTACTACCACGTGTTGCATTTGTATAGTGTCACGTGTCATTCTACCACGTCACTGTTGATGTCATCAGTTGTACTGGCGACGTCATCAGTTGACTTTGATATGTTGACTTTGAATTTTTGCCTGTTTGACCTCATCTTCAAATCGTGATAACTTCCACATATAGTGTCCATTTTCAGAAAAAGAAAATATGGTTGGAATCGGCATGACGAGCCCTATGCAATGGCATTGGTTTCGTCCGATTCTGAGAACTTTGAAATTTTGGCCTTCCTGGATCCATTTTGGATCATTCCTCATCGCTAAGACCTTTGGGTCCTCCAAAAGGATATTAACCACTCATCAAGTGAAGGATAGGCCTCCCCACTTGTCCTTTGTCTTTAAACTCTGTCCTATGCACCTGTCGCATCATAATTAATTCAATAATAACCATTACAATTGAAATCATATTGTTAGCCATTTGAAGTTGTTCACATCTTACTGAAGCCACTACCATCCATGTAGATAACATTAGCAACGATAAAATCATAAATTTGACTGAAACTAAACTAATATGTTTGACTAGCTTGCACGACATTAACTTATCTTGAAACAATGTATGATTGAACTTCCATTCTACAACCATCTCATGTTCATGCTTAAGATCGATTGCTTTACTTAGCACAATTATAGGTGTATTGCTTGCATAAGTTTCCTTCTTTAATTGTTCCATTGTTAGAAGAGATTGATTTGCTTTTATGTGATGAGCATGTACAATATATTCATTACCTTTCTTAAACAAGTGATATTGATTATGTTCCCTGTAGAATATTGCTTTACGATCATATAAATAAGGGCTACCTAAGACCATTCCACATGTTTCTAGCGACACCACATCACATATTAATTCATCCACGTACTTAAATGTAATTGCAAACTTTATGATACATTGCTTTGTTATGGGCAATTTGTGATCTTTGCTTATCCAATTAAGTGAATAGGATTTGTGATGCATCTTAGTGTTCAATCCCAATTTCTTAACCACTTCTTCCAAAATTAAGTTAGATTGAGATCCACTATATATTAATGTGTCGATCTTAGTATGTTTCATTGTGACCCTTATATGAAACAACTTACTTCTTGAATCAAAACCATCACCAATTTTACCTGTCAAACCAATTGTTGTGATCTTATACCCCAAGTCGGTTGGTCGTGTTGTTGTTACAATGTTTTGCCTCCCTTTCCTCTCTTTGAACCACTTTGGTCTCTTCTCTTGGTGAAAGTGCCAACAATGCTCATCATTGTGCCCTTTTTTCTTACAATGCTTGCAAGAGAGCTTCTATTCCTTCATTGTGGTTGAATTTACTTTCTTCCCATTCCCTTTTCCTTTGCCATCCTTCTTTGAAGATGATTCCACTGATACACAAACTCTAGTTTTCTCTGCTTCAATACACGTTGCTTGAGCAAAAACCTCATCAAGATTATTAGGTCTAAACATAAATACAATATTACGAATATAAGCATGCAAACCTCCTATATACTTCATAAGAGTTTCTTGTGTAGTATGGAACATCTAACATCAAAGCCATCTTACAAAATTCATCTGTATATTCCTACACCGACTTTCCTTTTCTTAATTTAAGACTTTGTCATTCAATTAAATCTTTTTCCTTATAACCCAAAGGATAGAATTGTTTTCTAAGTGCAGAAATAAAATCATGCTATGATGGAAAAAGCTTACCAACTTGTTGAGTTCCATGTTGCATCTTACTTTGCCACCAGATGAGAGTTGTGCCTTTAAGATGAAGTGATGCCAATCTGATTTTGGTTGCCTCATCTTTGATTTGCTGCACATTACAATATACTTCCATCTATCTAACCCAGTTATCAAGTTTCCCAACATTAACTTCGCCATCATATATAGGCAAAACAAATTTTACATCAAGTTTAAGTAATGACATGTTCGAGGCAGGCCGAAGCGGAAAAGCAAGGCGATTTTGGGAAAGAAAGCATGCATGAGGAAAGCGACAGCTGGAAGGAAGAACAACACGCGTGCATGTAGAAGAAGACCTAACGACGTTAGGGTTAGGGTTTTGGCAATGCATTGTAATGGATGAAGAACCAAAAATGTATAAATATAGATACCTAGGTATCATAGAGGGTTTGAGTTCTGATTATTATTGTTGTTCAGAGTTTATAGAGATAAATCATTATTGTAAGAAGCGTTGTGGTGGCGAACTGATGTGTAATATTTTGTTGTATGAACTATTTTGTGTAAGATGTTGAGCTAGAGAAGATGAAGGATGGTAGATCTTGAGGGTTAGATCGTAGGCTGTGGATCCTAGTACGATCTAGTCTTCCTCATATAGACCTTACCCGACTAAGAAGAGTTGTAAGCGCATGGCGCTGTAGATGTGGAAATACCATAATAAAAGAGCCAAGAGTCAGATCTTTGTGGACGTAGCCCAGGAGGGGGTGAACCACGGTAACATCTATGTTGTGTGATGGATGCATTCATATATTTATTGTTCTCGGTAGTTATTGTGATGCTTAATGAATGAGTTATTATATTTCCTGCTATTCACAAATGACAATATAGTGCATTTACAATTATAATAATGGTTCAACATATAGTTCTCATATCTCACACTCAATCCTAGGCTGTAAACACATGAGTCTTACAGCTACCCATTAAAGTTATCTCGGGTGAGACTGTGCAGCGCATTCTGTGTGTTGTGTTGCCTTCTGGTTTACCAGGAGGGCGATAGTTTTAGAGGCTTTGTTGGAAACTCAGACATACATGAACCCTGGGTCAATACAAACTCAAAAAATAAAGAAGTAGTTAAAACCAACATGGCACATCAGGCTTATGTTTATGACAATGTTTTCTTGAAGAAGTAGTGTTAGAAGTGGAACTTGAACTTGAAGAAGAAGAACATGGAGATGAAGGAAGTGGAGGAGTTTTAGGAGGGTCCTCTCCTTCTTAACTTTTGGCTTGCTTTGAAGATTCTCCTTGAAAAGGTCTCTTCCATTCCAAGTAATCATCACACAACACTTTTACCATCTCTAACATGGCAAAGAATGTCTTTTGAAACTCTCTTTCGTTTTGAGAAAGTCCTTATTCCAATGCCATCTTCTCACTTTGAGATGTCCTCTTTCTTGATCCAATCTCATGATCTCCTTCTTCACTACTTAGTTTTTCCATGGTAATCATGCAAACTCAAAATACCAACTGTCAACCTTCTCTGATACCACTTGATCCGTAATTGATATTTTAAAGACTATGGTTAAGTTTATGCATTAATTGATTTACCAGTTAGGAATTAAGAGAAGAAGCTTAATGAAAGAAGTTGCAGTCATACAAGAAGTAAACACAACAAAAATATAACACCAAGATTCATAACGAAGTTTGACACAAGTTTGCCTACGTATCCGGGCCTTTGTCTTAGTGGGGAAGGCTTCTTATTAATCTTCAATGCTTTAAGAATACAAAAGAAAGGTTTACATAACAGCTCCTGAAACCACCTTTTAGATCTGCAACTTCTGGACAAAAACAAACATCACCATTGGCTAGAACAGGAAATTCTGAGATTTTTGAGTATAACGTCGACTATGCTTGGATTGACATCTCAGCCTCTGCAGACACTTTTATGTTCAGCTACTCGAATGCAGAAACATAAGCCATATTCAGACTCCCCTCGAAATTATGCAACTTTTGAGTATAAATTTGACATGCTTCTCAATAGTCCCTTAACACGAATCCCGATGTTGTGCCTTTTCAGATCCATACATTCTGTACAGTCTCAATTTGCGTGCTAAAAAACTATTTTTTCTTGATTTTCGTGCCCTACTAAATAACCCAGACTACGCCAAATTTAGTCACAGTTAGCCAGATTTAGCGACAGTTAGCCAAATTTAGTGATATTTCGCCAGATTTGGAGGATCTTCGCCAGATTTGGTGGTAACCGCCAGATTTGGTGGAATCGCCAAATTTTTGACCTTCCAGAAGGTGCCATGTGGTGCCTCCTCATTGGGCCACATGTCACCTCATCATTGGCCCGAGCCACGTCACTGATGCACAATCATTTACCACGTTTCATCGGTACGACCACGCCAACCTGCCTAGTCAGCTGCCACGTGTCATCTGTACTGCCACCTCAGCCTACCACGTCATCGTCCGTACGGTACGACGTCATCGTCTGTATAGTGCCAGATCTACATCAGTACAGTGCCACACCAGTGTTTGTACAGTGTTATGTCAGTGTTCGTACAGTTCCACGAAAACATTCGTAAAGTGCCACATCAACCTTCTATACTGCCATGTGTCGTGTCCGTACAGTGTCATGTGTCACCCTACCATGTCACTACTAACGTCATCGGCCACATCAATCGTACTACTGACATCATCAGTTGACTTTGACATGTTGACTTTGACTTTTTGCATGTTTGACCTGATCTTGAGATCGTAATAACTTCTGCATACAATGTCCATTTCTGGAAAAAAAAAATATGGACGGAATTGACACAATGAGCCGTACATAATGGTGTTGGTTTCGTCTAATTATGAGAACTTTGAAATTTTGGCCTTCCTAGATCCATTTTGGATCATTCTTCCCCGCTATGACCTTTTGGTCCTCCAAAAGGATATTAACCAGCCAACAAGTGCAGGATAGGCCTCCCCACTTGTCCTTTGTCTTTAAAATATGAAAATAAAGATTGGGTCCCGACAACAAGGCCATGTTAGGTACCCAAGTACAAAATATACACTGAAAATAAAGTGAGGAAAGAGGAAAAACCTCATGGGAACCCCCCCCTCAAGCTACAATGTATGTAAAAATAAGAACTATAGTTGCTAGGCAACTATGTCCTTCACTCCAAGACTACCTCGCAGAGAATGGAATTTCTGCTTAGTGAAAGTCTTGGTGAAAATGTCTGTCGTCTGTTCTACTGAAGGACAAAAATGTAAGTCGATGATCCCCTCGTGTACCAAGTCCCGGATGTAGTGCATGTGGATGTTGAGTCGCCAAAGTACCATCTTTTTACCAACCTTTCACTTAACTTTCAAGTCACTTTCACTTCACTTTTAACCATACTTCGCTTTCCCACACCCTTACATTAAACCATTTTCATGATTACATGGGTTTTAGACATATTATTTTCCAATGCATCTATTTTAGTGTTTTTGAGTGAATTTATGATTAAATATTGGAAAAATAACATGTTTACACTTATATATGAAAGTGGGATGAGTTTCATGATGTTTACAGGTGTATTTGAAGACTCCAACCAAGTCAAACTTGACCATCAAGCCTCAAATTCGAATCCTCTTCAACCCCTCAAAGATTTGATGAAGATTTGGAGATTTACTCAAGTATCTTGGAAGGAGATTAATCATGAAAGAGAGATTTGTGAGAGGATTTTTAGAGATATCACTTGATATGTGTGAGCACATGGTTGTAACCAAATGAGACATTTGTGGATCTAGGATAGATTTGTGGATCTAAGTTATCTTAAACTTTTGTATAAATAGGAGTGCCTCCTCCATTTCAAGGGGAGGACTCTTGGAGCATTGTATCCAACTTATGATGGGATAAGAATCAAACTTTACTTTCACATCAGTTTCCATTCTCTAGTTTAGATTTAGAATGCTTTAGTTTATGTGTTGCTTTGTTCTTGGGAGAATTGAGCTCACTCCAAATAGATCATAGTAGCATTTTCTTCTTGTTTTAATGCTTTGAATAGGTTTATATGCTTTATTGTTTTTATTAGAATTATTTGATGATCTTGATTGTTGATAGGTTATGTGAA
>SNQJ01S0067328.1:7310-39781 GCA_010110895.2 Picea sitchensis | reverse complement strand
TCACTCCAAATAGATCATAGTAGCATTTTCTTCTTGTTTTAATGCTTTGAATAGGTTTATATGCTTTATTGTTTTTATTAGAATTATTTGATGATCTTGATTGTTGATAGGTTATGTGAAACATTCTGAGAAGACCTCCTGAAGGGGAGCTAGTGTTTCCATGCCTACAACAACTAAGCCTTTTAAGTGTATTTATTTTCAATGCATGAGTGTTTAGTTGATGATCTTGATTGTTGATGGGTTATTTGAAACATTCCGAGAAGACCTCCTGAATGGGAGCTAGTGTTTCCATGCCTACAACAACTAAGCCTTTTTAAGAGTATTTATTTTCAATGCATGAGTGTTTAATTGATGATCTTGATTGTTGATGGGTTATTTGAAACATTTCGAGAAGACCTCTTGAATGGGAGCTAGTGTTTTCATGCCTACAACAACTAAGTCTTAATTAAGTGGAATGCAAGAGTTAGGATTTGATTGAATTTTCTTAGATTAGAGTTAGATGCCTACTCCTGCATATATTTTGCTGGCATCATCACAAGCTTACGAGCATCCCTGGTTGACATTAAACCGTTGAGAATTTATGCGACATAGATAGCACTCAACAGTGGATATCGATGTGCTTCGTCCGCTACCTCTAAACTAGATCTCTACAGAACTTCAGAGTGCTCTGGTTGTCACTCCAGATGACGATCGACTGATGAAACTAAATGCCCAACTTAGTGAGAAAATGTTGTAGCCACATAGCTTGAATGGTTATGTTAACTACCCCTCTATACTCTGCCTCGGCTGAAGATAGAGTAATGGCAACTTTCTTCTTGCTCGACCAATAGATGGGCCTGGAAGCAAGACTGAGTGAGTAACCATATGTGGTCTTGTGATCAATGCTATCGCCAGCCCAATCAGAATCAATAAACCCAATGAGATATAATGTAGAGTCTGTTGCATACTGAATCCCAAAGGTGATGGTGCCCTGTATGTATCGAAGGATACACTTTGCAGCTTTCCAATGTAGCTCATGCATCTCCTGCATGAACTTTAAAACTGCGCCAACTGCATAGGAGAGGTTTGGTCTGGAGTGTGTGAGATACAACAATATCCCCAATAGCTGTCTGTACAGTGTGTTGTCAACCAGTGGAGTCTCCCCGCCATTCTCAAGTTTAACTCCTGATAGGAAAGGAATCAGAGCAAACTTGTTGTCTGTCATGTTAAATATCTCAAGGAGATCTCGTGCATACTTGGCTTGAGACAGTTTGATGCCTGATGCAACTTGACTGATCTCAAGTCCAAGGAAGAAGTGTAGCAGACCCATGTCCATCATCAAAAACCTATCATGTAGAATCCTCTTGACTGCAACAATTGCTGAAGTTGAGCAACCTGTGATCAACAAATCATCGACATACATAACTAAAAGTAGAAGTGAATCAGCCATCCTAAGCATGTATACATTCGGGTTTGATTTACAACGAACAAAGTTATGTGAAAACAGGTAGGAGTCCATATTGGTATACCATGCCCTCAGAGCCTGCTTGAGGCCATAAAGTGACTTCTTTATTCGACAGACCAAATATGAGTCCTGCATAAATACCTGGGGCTGCTCCATGTAGATCTCCTCAGAGGGATCACCGTGAAGAAATGCATTATTCACGTCCATCTAATGGACTTCCCATCCATTGGATGTCGCAATGGAAAGTGCCAATCATATGGAATCCATCTTCGCTATTGGAGAGAAGGTCTCATCATAGTCAATACCATGAACCTGTTGAAAGCCTTTGGCAACAAGCCTGGCTTTGTATCTGCTTATCTGTCCATCCGCTATGCTCTTGGTCCTGTAGACCCATATGCATATAACAATTTTCCTCCCAGAAGGAAGGGTAACCAGATCCCAAGTCTGGTTCTCGAGGAGGGAGCTGTACTCCTCCTGCATGGCGGATTCCCAAAAGGGATTTCTAGCAGCCTCGCCATAAGACTGTGGATCTGAATACTGAACCAAGAAAATATGCTTGGAAGGAAATGGTTCAGTAGCAGTGAGTGCAACAGGAGGCTCCTCGAAATCAGATTGTGTCCTCCTAGTATCAACTGGATTACCTATGAGATCCCCTGCATCCTGAAGAGTAGTATGTGCCCACTTGGGCCTCTTCTTTGGCTCTGCAACTGCATCTGGATCCTCTGACTCTGCAACTAATTGTACTGACTCTAAATCTGAATCTGAATCCTTTGAGTCCTCTGAATCAGAACTCTCTTTTGAAGAAGATTCGACATGTGCATGCTCATCATCTCGGACAGGTGGAAGAGTGAAGGTGTTTGCATGTTGCTGCTGAGGTACATGTGAGACACTTTCCTCGTATTGGACACTACACTCAATGATGAGCCGGTCTGAGGAAAGATCAATAAGCCGATATCCTTTCACACCATCAGGGTATCCAACAAAAATGCACTCAGTGCTCTGTGGATCAAGTGCCTTCCTCTTTTCAGAGGGAATCCGGGCCCATGCACGAGAACCAAAAATGTGAAAGTGGGTCACTACCAGTTTGAGGCCGCTCCAAGCCTCGTAGGGGGTCTTATCCTTGATAGATCTATGGGGAGATCTTTTTTGTATGTATGTTTCATAGTTAAGTGCTTCGGCCCATAGTCTTTGTGGTAGTGACTTTGCATGCAACATGGAAGATGCCATCTCCTTTAGAGATCTGTTTTTCCACTCAACAACTTTGTTTTGCTGTGGAGTGTAGGGAACTATATGTTGCAACTAAATTCACGCCTCATGGAAAATATTATAGCTCTCATGATTTACATACTCTCCCCCATTATCAGTTCGTAGGACTTTGATCTTCTTTCCGGAATGTGTCTCAACCAAATCTTTGAAATATTTGAGGTGTTGAAAGACCTCGAATTTTTGCCTGATAAAGTAGATCCATGCAAAACATGAGAAATCGTAAAAAAAAATGAGAACAAACCTCGATTTTCTGATTGATGGATGCGGAAAAGGACCCATGAGGTCACTGTGTATCAGATCTAAAGGTGCAGAAGCTCACTGAGACTTTCCTTTGTCGAATTTCTCTTGAGGGTGTTTTCCGAGAACACATCCCTCACATACTCCCGTGGAGAAATGGATGTCTAGTAGACCATCAACTAATTTGTGCTTGCTAAGATGTTGCATGTATATGAAATTCAAATGTCCAAACCTTTCGTGCCATATCCTACTACTTTCATCAACACGAGTAAGCAGTAAAGCAGAATCAGGTTCAATGAATTTAGAAAATGTATACAATCTAGACTGATGACTTACCTCACCGGTAGCAACCTTGGAGTTGGTTTGGATGTCGTAGATGTCCATGGAATTTGATGTGAATATGACTTTCTTTTTGGTGCCAGAATTTGTCATTTGATACATGGAGAGAAGGTTGACAGAAAGCTTGGGAACATGCATAACATTCTCGAAGCTTCCGTTGGTGAGTTCAATCCTTCCTTTGCCAGTGACTTCGAAATAAGAGTTTTCCCCCATCAGAATAGGAGGACCTTTGCCTGCATCCAATGAAGAATAGATTTCTTCTGAGGCAACCATGTGATGTGATGATCCTGAATCTACGATCCAAGCATCGGGAGAGGAGTTGATGGCAATCAAGGCATGGCTAGAATTGCCTTTCTTGGAATTTAGATCTTCTGGCTTCTTTTTCTTTGCACCCTCGGGGATGCGATCTCCAAGGTTGTTTTGCTAAAGTATTTGAGACATCAGATCTATTTTTTTTTACATGCATGCAGATTCTGAATGGAATCCTTTGTGGCAGTATGTGCATTTCTCCCCTTTTCTTCCCTTTTCCCCTTTGGATCTAGAGGCATTGGTGAAGGGTTTTGTATACCCTTCCTTCTTCGTATGTGCATGAGATTTTCATTTATATTTATCTTTAGATTTCTGATATTGTTGGCTGCCATCATGCATAGTGAGTGCATGCACCCTTGGGCCTTTGATTGCGCCCATGTTGATGATATTGGTTTGCTCTTGTGTTAATGATTCGATAAAGTCCTCAAGAGACAACATCTTCCAGGTGGCTCCAGAGGTGAATCTGAAAGTATGGAGTGTGGATATGAATACAGATAACTCAGGACCAAGCTTGGAGAGAATGGTGGGAACCATTTGTTTCTCCTCAACAGATTTATCAACCCCGCAAGCTTTGAGTTGCGACAGTAAATCCTTGAATTTTGTAAAGAAATATTGGATATTGTCGAAGCTTTTTGGATCCAATGTGAGAAGCTCCACCTCCAGCATGTGTCCACTCATCTCATCCTATTTTAAAAAGATCCCTTCCAATATTTCCCAGGCTTCATTGGGAGTCTTACAGGAAGATATGTGAAAAAGGAGATCGGGAGAGATAAGACTGCAAATTGTTCTGAGTGCCTCATCCATGCGATTTAAGTACTTGGAATTTTCTATGGCTGATGTCAATTCTGTATCTATATTCATGGTTAACCTATACAACCCTCTGGATAGGATATGTATGGCTATTTTCTCCTTCCATGCAAAATAATTGTAAGGTGTAAGAATGAATTCTTTTTGGAATTCCATCTTTCCCCTGTCTTCAATCTTTTGTACCTGCAAACACTTTTGGTGTAGCTTTTGCTTAGTAGTCCATCGTCTCTGATACCATGTAAATGTGTTGAACCTGCACAAAATAGATCTAGCTAAACAATAATACATACATTTGCAGAGAGAATTGGAGAAATAAGAAGAAGGAGAGAAAGAATGGAAGAATTCTCATTAACCGTTGTGAATAATGAATAATTTACACATGATATACTCTGTATAACTCAATGAGTTCGACTTGAGGTGAAACAATGCACCATAGTGGTGGTCTAGAGTGATATGGACACACACCAACAGTTACAGGAGTGAACTGCCACCTATTCTAGTCTCTCAGGTAGTTACGGGAGTGAACTGCCACTTAGTTGAGTTAACTAGTCAAGTAGTCTTCAGTTAACTGACTAAACAGAGAGTAGTGAGGAGTTAACTCAGGGAATCAAGGCTAATGCACCACTCTGGTGATGATACCAAGACAAGTTCGAATTATCATGGTGATGATCCCAATGTTGCATGGTGATGATCCCAATGCAACATCTAAACTCAACTCAACTAGTCAAACTGAAGTGTCAACTAAAAGAGAATATTCTCTAGATGGAATATTCTCCCCTAAAATATAGGAGATTGGATAATGACTAATTATGACTAATAAACAAGGAATACATTTAGGAAAAAGAAATCCTAGGTGTGTGTGAAGTAACTCCATCAAACATCGCAGAAACAGAAGGTCAGAGAGATGTGGAAGGACCCGGAGTTGAGCTACCATTTATTGGAAAATCAATCAAGATGAAAGGAATCAATATTGGGAAAGAGAAAACACCGAAGCTTGCCAATGTCGGAGATTATTGGGATGCTTCCACTATTGAAAAGATTACAGAATTATTGCATGAACATACGGACTTGTTTCCAGCCAATTTCACCGATATGAAGGGCATTAAAGGGCCTATGGGAGAGATAAGGATCCCTTTGAATCCATATGATAGACCAATCAAACAGAGACCCTATAGATTGAGCCCCAAATATAACGAGAAAGTGAAGATTGAGCTTGAAAGAATGCTGGAAGCAAGGATTATAGAGCCTGTGGAAGAGTAAGAGTGGATTAGCCCTATGGTGGTACAAGACAAGAAGACAGGAGAGATCAGGATCTACGTAGATCTCAAAAAGATGAATGATGCGTGTTTGCATGATCCCTTCCCTACGCCATTCACTGACGAAGTGTTAGATAATGTGGGAGGCCAGGAAGTATATTCTTTTACAGATGGATTTTCAGGATACCATCAAATCCGGATTGCCAAGGAAGATCGCCATGAGACCACATTTGCAACAGAATGGGGGTCCTATCAGTATACAGTGAAGCCATTTGGATTAAAGAATGCCCCAACCATATTTTCCATGGTGGTGGTCGAAGCATTCAAGGAGTTTTTGCATAAATTTCTAGAAGCATACTTTGATGACTGGACTGTTTTTAGTTTACTAAAGAATCATATTGAATATCTAAGGCTAATGTTGGACAAATGGAGGCATTGTCAAATTTCCTTGAATCTGAAGAAGTGCATATTCTTCTTACCATTTGGAGTGTGCTACTAGGCCATATTGTATGCAAGCAAGGATTGCTGGTCGATCCATCTAAAATTGCCATTATAGTTGATCTACCCCCTTCTACTTCAGTCAAACAACTGCACACTACACTGGGACACACAGGATATTACAGGAAGTTCATTAAAGGGTATGCCCAGATTACAACACCCATGGAGAAGATTTTGAAGAAAGATTGTCAGTTCGGTTAGACAGAAGAATGCCAACAAAGTTTCGACACACTGAAACATAAAATGGTTACTGTGCCTATTCTGGTTTTCCCAAATTGGACCAAGGAGTTTCATGTACATGTCGATGCATCTTCTATTGTATTGGGAGCCGTGTTAGAACAATCGGGAACAAGAGAGATTGATCATCCCTTATTGTTTTATAGCAGGAAGCTATCAACTGCAGAGGTCAACTACACCACCGGTCCACCACTGAGTGAGAAGGGTTAGCCATGGTGTATGCATTGCATAAATTTCGACACTACTTGCTGGGAGGACACTTTAAAATGTTTACTGATCACTCCACGCTGAACTACCTAGTCAAAAAGCCAGTTTTGGGGGGGAGAATATGCATATGGATTTTGCTATTTCAAGAATATGACTTTGAGATCATAGTAAAGCCATGAAAAATGCACAAAGGTCCTGATCACTTGTCAAGGTTGGAACATGGAGAAGAGCCCACTAGTTTGGAGGACACACTGCCGGATGCATAGCTTCTAGCCATCAGAAAGATTGATGACCACTTCGCAAAAATAGTCTAGTTCCTGTCAACATGAATGGCACCTAGTGAATATACAATTCCCCAGAAGAAACAACTAGTAGTGCACGTTGCAGAATTTTCGCTTATAGCTGGACAACTATATAAGATGGGACCTAATGAGATACTAAGAAGATGTTTTATGGAGGCAGAACGACCATTGATCCTCGCAGAATCTCATGAAGGCATCGTAGGAGGACATTACATAGGGAAAGTGAATGCGCAAAAGGTTCTGAGAGCTGGCCTTTGGTGGCCTACCTTACACAGAGATGCTAAAGTGTGATATCCCCCAAAATAAAATAATTTTGAAATTTAAAATTGCTGGAAATTTATTTCCATTTTAGTAAATTCGAATTTGGAAATTTTTTTCCATTTATGGAAATTTCGAATTTCGAATTAGGTAATTGTAATTAATTATTTTCACTGTTGGGGAGAGACCTGATCTTTCCCAACTAACTATTTGAATATGACACTTGTATGGAAACAAAATATTTTATTTTGATTGCAAGAGGACAAATGGAACAACCATTTTAAATTTAGCTGACCATGACTCCATGAGTGGGGAACATGTTGGAACTACCTCTGGGTTGATTATTACAAGTGGAAAATCAGTGATTTGGCCATTGGCAACCCCTGAAAATCAGGGATTTAGAAAGCTGCGAAAATTCCCAAGGGAGGGAAAAAGACTTGGGCAAAATGGATAAATAGGATATGTGAGGAGGCAGGACGCTGCCAAGTATGCTGGGAAAGGAGACTTTTGATTTACTTGCTGTTATGAACACTGCTTGAGTGTGAGGCAAGGAAAAACTGTTGGAGCTGTAGGACATTTCTGAACATAAACTTTTCCAAGTTCGCCCTCATGGATTCATGGTCAGGCTAGGGGGTGAATCGGGCAAGTTGTTTGGCTGCCTTGTTCTACGGTTGGGAGGAATGTGGCTGTTCCCTTTGTTTTTCCACAAGCTGGTTCATATATGTAATCTTTTCCTTACTCTGTCCTTGGATGTTTTGTGTGTAACTGATATTATGCATCTACTTGTTCTAAAAAAAAATAATTCTTTCAATGGATGATATCTATCGTGGTATTAAATTTACAATCACAGTCTAAATTCTGGAGTGGTCCCTCCCGAAAATTTGGAATACTAGGCAAATTTATTTAAATATGATTTGAGCAATCGGACAGGCTTAATTTGAAGTCAGAATGCTAGGATACTCTGAATGCTTAAAGAAGACCAATCTGCATAGATATGGGTTTATTTATGAGACTGAAGTATTAAATAGATCTAAATTTGAGCAATCAAAGTTGAGTCATTTTGTGGCGAAAGGAAACATTTAAATGTATCGCTAATTCCAAACAATCACGCATCTTAAAAGAGACTTCCTGTTTTTTTTATTTTTATATATATTTAATAATTGAAGAGGAATACGAAATAGCAAGAACCTTATGGATCACCTGGGCACTCATATATTATACACATATATACGCATTGGAAAATAAAATGCAAACTGGAAGTAATCCATCTACATAAGAAAGTTAAGGAAATCTAGAAAACCCCTTTTGTTTATCAGATGCTAAAACAATCATGGGAATTGACGCCTAACAGAAGATTGTATGCTTCCCTTGTTTTATTTAAAGAGCTGTCTACCCTTCCCACAGTCAAAGTCTATAACGAATTTAGAAATTTGCGAAAACCTTAAGAAGATACGGAACAATTTTTGAATTGAATTTGTCACTCTGTGTCTTTTTTTTCACTGAGTTTGTAAACTCTGTTCATGTTTTCATTTTTCGACATTTCAGAGTTTATTGGTTCAAGTTGCACATAGTTCTTGCAAACGTCGAAACCCGAAGTGGCCCCACAGCCGGATCGAATTTCGTGATTCGACAATTACCGTTGTGTGTTGTTCATGCATCAAGCATTAACAAACGCTGAAACCTGATATTGGCTGGGCCCCATACCTTTTCGTGTTTTCACGATTTGGCGTTGATGTTGTGCAGTGTTTTTGCATAGGGAGTTAGTAAACCTCGAAACCCAAAATTGTTGGGCCCACAACCTAATAGCATTTCGCATTTTGGCTTTTCCTGTTTCATTTTGTTTGTGTGTCGTGTGTTCGTAAACCTCAAAATCCCGAAGTGCTGGTCCCACTTTCCTTTCAATTTTCGCAATTCGGGAGTTGCTATATGTTGTCATTTGACATTTGAATTCGCGAAATCCCGAACCCCGAAACCTCGAAGTGCTGGTCCCACTTTCCTTTCACTTTTCACAATTCAGGAGTTTCTATATGTTGGCGTTTGACATTTGAATTCATGAAATCCTGAACCCCGAACCCTCGAAGTGCTGGTCCCACTTTCCTTTGAGTTTTTCGCAATTCGGGAATTGTTGTGTGTTGGTGTTTGGCATTTGAGATCACGAAATCCCAAACCCTGAGACCTCGAAGTGCTGGACCCACAGTCTTTCCGCATTTCGTGATTTGGAAAACAACGTGGTCTTTTGTTTCTTTTGTATTCGACATTTTGTAATCGCCGAAACTCGATTTGCCTCTGTTTTTTTTTCACAAAGCTGTAGGAACATAATAGGAATTTTTTTTACTGTAATGAATGGACTGGTAGAAACGATGGAGGATCTTCATCCGGGATAGAGGTAGAATAGAAATAACAGATCATATTATAGGTCACTGTGTACAGGACATGACAAGTACATAAATTATTGTATATGAAAGTATCAAACTAATTAAGCAGATTTTTTTCTAAGAGTTCTGCTTGCCATGAGGTCATACACCTTTAAGTATTCGAAATTTTCGTAATTAGAATATTGTTTAATGGCATAAACTATAGAGAACAAGATAGGATCCTTCGAGTTAACTATGCTTGATGTGTAAGATACTGGTGTGTAAGAATGAGACCTAAGTTTAGATACTGCCTATATACATATAAGTATGTTGGAGTAGTTTGAAAATTAAGGAAAGTGATAGAATTTTGGAAGAATTTATCCACATAATCTTTTCTGTTCGAAGTAAACTAGACTGGTGTAATAAAGTCATTATGGACAGAAATGTATCTTACCTTCTCTTAAATTCTAAAGCTTAAACGAAATTGATTTATGTCATAAAGATGGTCAATTTTTTATTTTTTTATTTTTTTATTGGTGAATTTGAGGTTTATTACATATGGTATCAGAGAAAAAGCTACAACACTGGGCTTGAACAGGGCCACACTAGCTACTTAGTATACATCCCGACATATGTAAAACTAATAAATATTATGGTTACAAATGGAAAGCCCTTTCTGGTTTTGTAAATTATGGCAGCACAGGAGGGTGCAAAAATCAAGATGGAAGGAAATCCGCAGCAAGGACCTCCTGGAGATCCAAGACAAAACAATGATGGAAGCTCACCCACAGAGGTGTTGGAAAGAATGAGGAATCTTATTGTTGAACTATAGCTTTTCAAGGCCGACAATGAAAAATTGAAGAAAGCACAGCAGGAACAACAAGAGATAAATGAAGTCCTGCTGCGTAGTATAACAACCAAGAAAAGCCCAAAAAATGATAACCATGACGAAGAAGTCAACAAAAGGGCCTCCAAGAATTCTAGATCGGAAACAGAAAAAGGAGACAGATCGTTTGAAGGGACACCTTTAGCTGAGGACAAAACTATACCAGACAGAAAAAGAAAACAAGTAGACCACCTTGAAGGAGAATTTAAAAAGATTAAACCAGCTACATTTGATGGAGAATCTAGGACAGGAGAAGAAGTTGAGGCGTGGTTATTAGACATAAAAAAATACTTCTAGATCTATAACTATTCCAACAACATGAAGGTTAGAATGGCCATCTACAATCTGAAGGGGAAAGCCAACATTTGGTGGCAGGACCTGAAATTGGCCAAGGGCCTAAAGGAGAAACAGTTGGAATGGTCCGACTTTAAGAAGTATTTTAAGAAACAATACCTTTCTGAAAGCTATTATGAAAGGAAGACGAAAGAATTTTACGAGTTATGACTCAGACAAATGACGATGGAGGGCCTTATAAATAAATTTCTGGAACTACTAAGGTTCGTACCATACATCTGGGAGGATAAAGTAAAAATCCAGCGATTCTTAAGTTGTTTACCACAGTCCTATAGGGACATAATTGAGTTTGATAACCCCAAATCCTTGAGTGAGGTATTCAGGAAAGCACGAATGTGCTATGACCAGTATAAATAGCAGGTAGAGTTTCCCAAGGCCTGGAAGGATAAGAAGCAAGATTGAATGAACCAGTGGAAGAGGGGATACTAGCCAACTCCTTATCAGAATGCAACAAAAAGTTTCCCAATGAAGGATTTTCACTCTAATCATCCGAGTGCACAAGGTAGCGGTAAATCGGTAAACCTGGAAATGAAGAAGTTTGGGGACAACTCCTGCGAGCCATTAAAGTGTTGGGAATGCAAAGAGCCTCATCTAAGGAGGAACTATCCATGTTTAATTTCAACAAACAGAACTTCTATTCACAATTTGCAGGAAGCCTCAATAGTGGGAGACGTGGGCAGAATCCTGCATCGGATAAATGCAGCCATAGATGGTCGATAAGCTAACCACCAGTCCTTGGTGGTAGAAATCGAAGGTAAAATCAATGACACTCGAATTTCTGTTTTAATTGACCCTGGAGATACATTAAGTTATATTACTCATGATGTAGTAGAGTTGAATAAACTTAAGAGACTGAAGCATGCAAAATCATGGCTTGTACAACTAGCAACAGGTACTAAAAGGAAATTAGTTGACTTTATTTCTAATTTTGAGTTCAGCTTAGATGGTCAAAACATAAGGAACAATCTGAACATCCTACCACTAGGATATTATGATATGATTATCGGGATGGATTGGTTGGAACAACACAAAGCAATACTAGACTGTTATACAAAGATACTTAGCTATAAAGATGAATTTGGCACTGTTAGAACAACCCAAGGCATACCAAAACCTGTGTCAGTCAGACAAGTTTCCGTGATGCAACTCAAGAAATGTATTAGAAAGGGATGTCAGGTTTATGCCATCCAAGTGACGAATCTATTAGAAAAAGAAGATAAGCCAAAGTTAGAAGACTTTGCTGTCCTACGTGAATTTAGAGACATGTTTGTGGATGAGATACCAGAATTACCTCCTAGAAGGGAAATAGATTTCTCCATAGACTTAATACCTGGATCAACCCCTACCTCAAAATCACCCTACCGAATGAGTCTACTAGAATTGACAGAATTGAAAATACAATTACAGGAATTGTTGGACAAAGAGTATATCAGACCGAGTGTCTCACCATGGGGAGCGCCAGTCCTCTTTGTGAAAAAAGAAAGACGGTACTCTAAGACTATGTATCGATTATGGACAACTGAATAAAATGACCATTAAGAACAAATACCCCTTACCTAGGATAAATGATCTGTTCGATCAAGTTGGTGGGGCCAAGATCGTTTCAAAATTGGATTTACTATCCGGTTATCATCAAGTTAGGATAAAGGATGAGGACATAAACAAAACAACTTTTCGAACAAGATACAAACATTACGAGTTTGTAGTCATACCTTTCGGACTCACTAATGCACCAACCACATTTATGTGCCTGATAAATAGTATTTTCAGTCAATACTTAGACAAGTTCATGGTAGTATTTATCGACGATATTCTGGTCTATTAAAAAATGGAGGAAGAACATGATGAACACTTAAGGATAGTGCTGCAAACGTTGAGAAAACACAAACTGTACGCGGAATTTGACAAGTGCGACTTTGATAAAAAAAGAAATACAATATCTAGGACATGTAATTTCAGTAGAAGGCATTGCCGTAGACCCGGAAAAGACAAAAACCATTATGGAATGGCCGGTACCTAAGGATGTAGCGGATATACGATCATTCATGGGAATCACCGTATATTACCGCAGGTTTATAGAAGGGTTTTCCAAGATAGCCTACCCTATCACGTCGCTACAAAAGAAAGGAACCAAGTTTAACTGGTCGCAAAAGTGTCATGACAGCTTTAACAAGCTGAAAGAATTATTGACATCGGCACCCATTTTGAAGGTAGTAGACCCAGATAAAGACTTCACAGTTTGTGTTGATGCAAGTAAAGAGGGACTAGGTGGTGTCCTAACTCAGGAAGGGCACGTGATTTGTTACGAGTCCCGAAAATTAAAAGAACACGAGCGAAATTATGTCACTCACGACTTAGAATTGGCAGCAGTAATACATGCCTTAAAAATGTGGCGACACTATATAATGGGCATAAAATTCCTACTATTGATGGATAATAGCGGGGTGAAATATCTTTTTAACCAACCAGATCTTAATGCAAGACAAGCAAGGTGGCTAGCCTTCTTGAGCGAATTCGACTTCGAGGTCAGACATATCAAGGGTAAGGAAAATAAAGTAGCATACGCTTTAAGCAGAAGATTCCATGGGTTATTTGAGATAAACATCAGCAGGGCAGAAAGTGATCTGGAACAAATAATGATGACATGTATCAACGAAGGAAATTACACTAAGATAATGACAGAATTACAAAATAGGACCGCCAACTCTGACAAACCAGATCTAACCATCAACAAGAAAGGACTATTATGACTCAAAAACAGACTTTATATACCAGATTCAGCCGAATTGAAATCAACAATTTTGGACGAAGTGCATAAGAAATTGTATTCTGGCCATCCAGGTTACCAGAAAACAATAACAACACTTAGAAAACTATTTTTTTGGCCTGGTATGAAGGGAAAAATAGTGCCAAGATTGTCAGCAGGTTAAGGCCGAGCACCAACATCCATCCAGCCTATTGCAGCCATTACCAGTACCAGAATGGAAATGGGAGACCATATCACTGGACTTTATAACAGGTTTGCCTAAGACTCAGAAACATAATGATTCTATCATGGTTGTAATCGATAAACTCAGTAAGTCTGCACACTTATTCCTGTAAAGTCTACTTTTAAAGCTATAAACATTGTTGAAATATTCATGAAAGAAATTTTTAGACTGCATGGTATTCCAAAAATGGTGATTTCAGATAGAGACGTAAAATTTACATCCTCTTTTTGGAAGGAATTGTTTGCAGGGCTAAACACTCACTTAAATTTCAGTAAAAGCTATCATCCACAAACGGATGGACAGACCGAAAGGACAAACCAAATCATAGAGGATATGCTTCGCATGTACGTAAGAACAAAACCAAGCAAGTGGGAAGACTACCTACACTTGATAGAATTTGCATATAACAATGGGTACCAAACTTCGACTAAGTTGAGCCTTTTCGAAATACTGTATGGAAGAAAGTGTACAACTCCAATTAACTGGGATAACCCGGCTGACAGACTCATGGTTGGACCAGAGATGCTCCAAGAAATGGAGAACATGGTAAGAAAGGTACAACAGAACTTGAAAGAAGCACAGAAAAGACATAAGAGCTATGCAGATCAGAAAAGAAGACAGTTGGAATTTCAAGTGGGATACCATGTTTACTTGAAGGTCAAAGCCCGAAAAAGCTCGTTGAAGTTAGGGAATTGTGCCAAGCTGGAACCCAGGTTTTGTGGGCCCTTCAAGATACTAGCTCGAATTGGACCCGTAGCATACCAACTTGCACTTCCAGCTAATCTAAGAATTCATAATGTATTTCATGTTTCTTTGTTGAAAAAGCATATTCATGACCCTACTCATATGATTGATTGGAATTTGGTGCAGGTGGAACCCAGAGGCGAGTTCTAGGTGGAACCCCAACGCATTCTGGACCGGAGAGAAATAACACTTCGGAATAGAGCCGTCGCTCAGGTAAAGGTGCAATGGAAGCACTTTAGTCCTGAGGAGGCCACTTGGGAGTTGGAGGGAGATTTGCGGAAATCTCATCCAACCTTGTTCCAAGAAGGGAACAAACACCGAGGACAGTGTTTTACTGAAGGGGGAAAGGATGTGATATCCCCAAAAATATTTTTTTTTTGAAATTTAAAATTGCTGGAAATTTATTTCCATTTTTTAGTAAATTCGAATTTGGAAATTTTTTGCCATTTATGGCTATTCCAAATTTCAAATTTGGCAATTGTAATTAATTATTTTGACTGTTGGGGAGAGACCTGATCTGACCCAACTAACTATTTGAATATGACACTTGTATGGAAACAAAATATTTTCTGTTGATTGCAGGAGGACAAATGGAACAACCATGTTAAATTTAGCTGACCATGACTCCATGAGTGGGGCACATGTTGGAACTACCTCTAGGATGATTATTACAAGTGGCAAATCAATGATTTGGCTATTGGAAACCCCTGAAAATTAGGGATTTAGAAAGCTGCGAAAATTCCCAAGGGAGGGAAAAAGACCTGGGAAAAATGGATAAATAACATATATGAGGAGGCAGGACACTGCCAAATATGCTGGGAAAGGAGACTTTTGATTTACTTACTGTTATGAACACTGCTTGAGTGTGAGGCAAGGAAAAACTGTTGGAGCTGTAGGACATTGCTGAAGAGAAACTTTTCCAAGTTCTCCCTCATGGATTCATGGTCAAGCTAGGGGGTGAATCGGGAAAGCTGTTTGGCTGCCCTATTCTACGTTTGGGAGGAACGTGGCTATTCCCTTTGTTTTTCCGCAAGCTGGTTCAGATATGTAATCTTTTCCTTACTCTGTCCTTGGATGTTTTGTGTGTAACTGATATTATGCATCTACTTGTTCTAAATCAAAATAATTCTTTCAATGGATGATATCTATCATGGTATTAAATTTATAATCACAGTATAAATTCTAGAGTGGTCCCTCCCGAAAATCTGGAATACTAGGAAAATTTATTTAAATATGATTTGAGCAATCAGACAAACTTAATTTGAAGTCGGAATGCTAGGATACTCTGAATGCTTGAAGAAGACCAATATGCATAGATATGGGTTTATTTATGAGATTGAAGTATTAAATAGATCTAAATTTGAGCAATCGGAGTTGAGTCATTTTGTGGCGAAAGGAAACATTTAAATGTATCGCTAATTCCAAACAATCACGCATCTTAAAAGAGACTTCCTGTTTTTTTTTTAATATATTTAAGAATTGAAGAGGAATACGAAATAGTAAGAAACTTATGGATCACCTGAGCACTCATATATTATACACATATATACGTATTGGAAAATAAAACGCAAACGGGAAGTAATCCATCTACATCAGAAAGTTAAGGAAATCTAGAAAACCCCTTTTGTTTATCAGATGCTAAAACAATCATGGGAATTGACGCCTAACATAAGATTTTATGCTTCCCTTGTTTTATTTAAAGAGCAGTCTACCCTTTCCACAGTCAAAGTCTGTAACGAACTTAGGAATTTGTGAAAACCTTAAGAAGATCTGGAACAATTTTTGAATTGAATTTGTCACTCTGTGTCTTTTCTTTTACTGAGTTTGTAAACTCTGTTCATGTTTACATTTTTCGACATTTCAGAGTTTATTGGTTCAAGTTGCGTATAATTCTTACAAATGCCGAAACCCGAAGTGGCTCCACAGCCTGATCGAATTTCGTGATTCGGCGATTACCGCTGTGTGTTGTTCATGCATCAAGCATTACCAAACATCGAAACTCGATATTGGTTGGGCCCCATACCTTTTCGTGTTTTCGTGATTTGGCGTTGACGTTGTGCAGTGTTTTTGCATCGGGATTTAGTAAACCCCGAAACCCGAAATTGTTGGGCCCACACCCTAATAACATTTCTCATTTCGGCTTTTCCTGTTTCATTTTGTTTGTGAGTCATGTGTTCATAAACCCCGAAATCCTGAACCCCGAAACCCCGAAGTGCTGGCCCCACTTTCCTTTCACTTTTTGCAATTCGAGAGTTGTTATATGTTGGTGTTTGACATTTGAATTCGCGAAATCTCAAACTCCGAAACCTCGAAGTGCTGGTCCCACTTTCCTTTCACTTTTTGCAATTCGGGAATTGCTATATATTGGCGTTCGACATTTGCATTCGTGAAATCCTAAACCCCGAAACCCCGAAGTGTTGGTCCCACTTTCCTTTCACTTTTTCGCAATTCGGGAGTTGTTGTGTGTTGGTGTTTGGCATTTGAGATCGCGAAATCCTGAACCCTGAGACCCCGAAGTGCTGGGCCCACAGTATTTCCGCATTTCGCGATTTGTCAAACAACATGGTATTTTGTATTCAACATTTTGTAATCGCCGAAACTCGATTGACCTCTATTTTTTTTCCAGAAAATTGTAGGAACATAGTAGGAATTGTTTTTACTGTAATGAATGGACTGGTAGAAACGATGGAGGATCTTCATCCGGGATAGAGGTAGAATAGAAATAATAGATCATATTATAGGTCACTGTGTACAGGGCATGACAAGTACATAAATTATTGTATATGAAAGTATCAAACTAATTAAGAAGATTTTTTTCTAAGAGTTTTGCTTGCCATGAGGTCATACACCTTTAAGTATTCAAAATTTTCGTAATTAGAATATTGTTTAATGGCATAAACCGTAGAGAACAAGATGGGATCCTTCGAGTTAACTATGCTTGATGTGTAAGCTACTGGTGTGTAAGAATGAAACCTAATTTTAGATACTGCCTATATACATATAAGTATGTTGGAGTAGTTTGAAAATTAAGGAAAGTGATAGAATTATGCAAGAATTTGTCCACATAAGCTTTTCTGTTCGAAGTAAACTAGACTGGTGTAATAAAGTCATTATGGACAGAAATGTATCTTACCTTCTCTTAAATTCTAAAGCTTAAACGAAATTGATTTATGTCATAAAGATGGTCATTTTTTTTTTAATTGGTGAATTTGAGGTTCATTACAGAAAGACTATTCTAGAGCCTGCGATGTATGCCAAGGAGTTGGGAAACTGTCCAGGAGAGATGACATTCTCTTAGCACCGCAACTGACCCTACAAGAATTTGAAAAATGATCCATTGATTTCGTGGGACCTATAAACCCACCAGTAAAGCGCATAGGAGCAAGGTACACCATTACTGCGACATAATACTTGACTAGATGGGCAGAAGCAAGAGCAGTTACAGACTGTAGTGAAACTACAACTGCGCACTTCATATTTAATGACATCATAACTAGGTTTGGATGCCCAAAGATCCTTATGAGTGATCAAGGCACACACTTCATAAATAAGATTGTTGAAGCCCTGACTAAGGAATTTGCAGTCCACCATCAGAAGAGCACACCTTACCATCCACAAGCAAATGGGACAGTCAAAGCATTCAATAAGATCTTGGAGACAACGCTGATGAAGATTTGCAGTGTGAACAGGGATGACTGGGATTTAAGAGTACCAGCAATACTTTCGGCCTATAGAACCACTTGCAAGAAGTTAACAATGCAGACCCCCTTCAAGTTGGTTTATGGTCTCGAATATGTTGTTCCAATGGAATACTTGGTGCCAAGCTTAAGAATTTTTGCCTTTACATATATGGATGACACTTGCACTGTTCAAGAAAGTCTTGCACAATTGGTTGAACTCGAAGAAGACAGATTTATTGTAGGATTCCATCAACAAGTACATAAGGAAAGAGAGAAGACCTACCATGACAGAAACATCAAGAAGAAGGCATTTAAACAAGGTGATTTGGTACTGGTGTACAACACTAAGTTCATGAAGCATCCTGGGAAGTTCAGAACGCATTGGATTTGTCCATACGAGGTTCCTCATGTTACATAAGGAGGAGCTGCGCAGTTGAAGACTTTAAAGGGAGAATGGAAGGAAGGATTTTTGAATGGGAGCCGACTAAAGTTGTACTATGACAACCAGATGCCTTGCAGCTCTAAGTAAAAACATAAGGAAAAGGGTCTAGGTACCAGGTGCAGTTGAAACTGGGTACCAGACATAGAAAAGATAGTCTGCATAGGGAGGAAGAGGAGGCATAGAGCAGAACGCTAAGGCTGCACTGCGTAGTTCGAAGTCAAAGTAAAAACAGAAGAATCAGATCCGAAGTGCCTCGAGACGAGTCACAGGTGAGTGTTGGGGGCTTGTTGGCCCTTGGTTATGGAAGGAAGCAAAGATCAAGGAAGAAAAGGCGAAAAGCGAACTGCGCGGAAGACACAGTGATTGTTACTGGGTCAAAGTGAGAGAAAGAGTAGAAAAAATGGAGCGAACCTTGAGAAAGAAATCCGTTGGACAAGGAGATAGAGGATGACAAGTCAACAAGGAAGAAGGATCGTGGACAATTCAGAAAGTGGAAAAGGCCACCGTTAGATGCTTTAGAGCACCGCGCGAGAAGGAAGGAAAGACAGGCTGGCGAAGCCCTAAAAACACAAGTCAAGTTGACCTATGGTTTTAGACACTTAGGGTTTTGGTAGCTAGGGTTTTGAAACATAGGCTTCGGCCTAAGGATGTCAGTGAGCTATTGTAATGTATAAATAAATGTCAAGAGGACTTGGGTCAAGTTGGTATTATTATTATTGTTGTTGTTGTTGTCATTGTCGCTAGTATTGATCTAGTTGTATTGTTGATGTGAGTGAGAGAGAAGTGTTGAGTGAAGAGCCTTATGGTATTGTAAGATCTTCAGTTGGGTGTGAAGGTCGAGGAGAGATAGAGAGAAGAGGGATGATCTGTTGGTTAAGAGCGCAGATCAGAACTGTATGCTTTCATCTTAATATATCTTAAAGCACAGTTCTGTGGACATATCCCTAGAGAGAGGGTGAACCACATATATTTGTCTTGTGTGTATGATTGATGTTGTGTTATTTTGCCTTGAAATATTGTTATTGCATTACTGTGGTAGATATGATAGATGTATGGAGTAGATATGAGCTGATAAGTGATATAGGCATGTTGTGTTGTCTTGGTATTTGATCCACTTGATATCTCCTTTGGTTGTAGAAACTTCTGTCCTGCAACCCCCCCATAGCTGCTTCGGGTGAGACTGCATCTGCTTCACAGGTGTAGCCTAAAGGGCCAGTTGTTAGGGCTTGTTGGTGCACTCTTGGAGCTAAACCCTGGGTCTGCCCCTGTGCCAACAACATTCTTTTCTCACGTCGAGTCATCTCCTGATCATCATGGCAACTCTTCATCTTCTCTGGCAGTTCTATTCCCTGCGAGTTCATCATCAATGTCCGTTATGCTGAGGTTCCTTATCTTCTCTGGCAGTCGAGACTCTTCATCTTCTCTATCAGTTACAACTAGTCAAATATGGATTCTTAGGCTTCTAAGCCCCTTCCTTCCCGTGAACACTGGCGGTGACCAAGCGCTTATTCAACAAGGCGCTTCCTGAATTCTGGCTAGTGAGCGCTAGCTCCATTTCATGATATGACCTTGGGATATGAGCTTCAAGTGGCCAAGAAATTGCAGGCACGTTCAAAGCTGGTTTAAACCAAACTTCTTTTTGCCCTGCAATTCACCATGAGCCTCCACGCGTCCTTTCTCCAAAACCATGGTTTCAATTGCGTCTTGATCATGAAACCGTAAGGCCCAAGCATGTTCTGGCCCCTTAATGGAGCATGATCGTCGATCTCACGATCTTGACGGTGCTCTTGAATGGACAGTTCAGATCAATCCTCCCAGGTCTATAGACTAGATCTCTCCTTCCTCCATCAACGACTGAGGTTTCCTTCGTGATCTGGGCTCCGAGAGATTCAACTCTCAGACCCTGTTGCTGTTGACTGGATATCTTCTGGAATGGAATATCTGCTGACATTTGTCCTCTTCAATCTATGGCTCTTCCTTCTTTCCTTTTCCATGCGAAATCCTTGGTCTTAGCGATCATATGACACGTATCCCTCTAAACCAACAGATGAGATCGATTTCGCGACCCGGGCTCCGGGTGTTTCAATTCTCAAGTTCTCGTTTTATCCCAGAGCATTTCACCTGGAGTCCACAATCAAATGACGCGTGTCCCTCTCGGATCAACGGTCAAGATCTCCTTCGTGTCTCTGGACTTCAGAGATTTCAATTCTCAAGTTCACATTTGCTCTCGGAGCATTTCACTCGGAGTCCACGATCCAACGACGCATGTCCCTCTCGGATCAACAGTCGAGATCTCCTTCATGTCTCCAGACTTCAAAGATTTCAATTGTCAACCTCCACTTTCTTAGAACGCTTTTAGCCGGATTCCACACATTCCTTCCATGTGTCCTCCTTGAATCAACAGTCCTCGTTCACTTCGAGATTTCGACACTTCGACAATATCAAACCTTTCTCCTTCACGTTTTCCCGGAGATGAGAATCTACTGACGTGTGTCCTCTTTAATCCAATGACTATCCTCCGCTCCAGGACTTCATCCTTCGACAATATCAAACCTTTCCCCTTCACGTTTTCCCAGAGAAGTTTCGCCCGGAGTTCACTATCCGTTGACACATATCCTGTTACACGATCAACGATCGAGAATACACCCGAAGTGATCTTTAGATTGGACGACTCGTATCCACTTCGAGTCTTTGACATTTGGGACTTCAGGTCTTTGGGTGAGTACTTGTGGTAAAAATCTCGAAGAAAAACTCCCGAAGTGTCGTAACTGTTGCGTCACTCGATGACATGTCACGAGTCGAGTAGCTGCCACGTGTCACTGGGATTTGTGATTTCCACATACCTGAAATGCCGAATCAACTTGACACCTGTCATTGTCTGGTTATGCCACAAGTCCTTGCTAACATGGTCTTCCATGTGTCCTTGCTGACGTGGTATGCTTACGTAGATCTCCCTGATCTAAAGGTCATTGTCTAATCTCCAGGTCCGATGACTGACAAAACTTTGCATTCCGGGGATTTAAAATCTCAAACTTTCAAGAGCGTAACCTCCTCGCATCTCTATATCCGAAGTGAATGTTCTTCGTTCGATCAGGATCTTGGATTGACGGCTTGATCTTTCTATGATGCAAATTTGCTAGCTTATCCTGTCCTTCCACTCGAAATTGATCCGATGACTAATGGAACTTCACATTCCAAAGATTAAAAATCTCAAACTTTCCTGAGTGTAAACTCCTCTCATCTTTATACCCGAACTATACATTATTCGTTCATCATGTTCTCATATCGACGACTCGATCTTTCTGTGCGCTCCTCCTTTCTAGACATTGATCCAACGACCACTGTCAGTCCTCCTCCTGAGCTTATGCTTCCTCCTAACTTGGAAGAATGTCTATGTGTCAAAGGCCTTGACCTTTGATCCTTCTGCGAGTCTTGATGACTTGGACCTCATCTACACTTTTGGAAACTGTTATCTCTTCTGATCTTTCTCTTCTCTGCATATTGTTCGCTTCTCCTAAACTTATGCTTTCCCCATTTGCCATCATTGCTTCTTTCCTTGCCTGTAAACATACCATCATCGCTACTATTCTTTCCATCAATGACAAGCACATTCTTCTTGTAAACATGCCAACAATCTCCCCCTTTGGCATTGATGGAAACCCTGAAGGACTGCACTGTTCTACTTAGATCTCCAACTATAGCATCTAGAACACACCTTTTCTCCTCCTTTGACATCAATGTCAACGAAAACATGCTCCCCATTAGCAGTTGCAGTACTTTTCAGAGGTATCAGATATTCAACCAATACATACTCCCCCTGATAGGATTGACCCTCTTAGGTTGTTAATGGGGTCACGCCCAACTTCTGGCGTAGAGAATCAAACTGAGATTTTGCAAGTGGTTTAGTGAAGATACCAACTATCTGATCTTTGGATGGAATATAATGCAAAGAAAAAATAGTGTTGGTCACTTGTTCCCTCAAGAAGTGATATTTGATGGGTATATTTTTAGTCTTGGAGTGAAGCACAGGGTTCTTTGACAGACTGATTGCACTGGTATTATCACAATGAATTGGGATTGGTGCAATATATTTTACCTCCAAGTCTGCAAGTCTCTGAATCATCCACAATACTTGGGTATAGCATGTGGTAGCTACAATGTATTCAACTTCTGCAGTTGATAAGGAAATGGAACCTTGCTTCTTGCTCAACCATGATAAAGGGGAATCTCCTAATAAGAATGCACCTCCACTCGTGCTTTTACTTTCATCCACACAGTTAGCCCAATCAACATCTGAATAGACTGATAGTTGAAAATTTTGATTCCTAGGATACCATAGGCCATAGTCCATTGTTCCTTTCAAGTATCTGAATAGTCTTTTCACAACTAACAAATGACTCTGTTTAGGTGCGGCCTGATACCTTCCTACCATTCCAACAACATGCATTATGTATGGATGGGATGCTGTGATGTACAATAGGCTTCCTATAATAGACCTATATGAACTCTGATCAACATCAGGTGAATCATCACCCTTGCTTAACTTACATCCACTGACCATAGGTGTGCTCATAGGTTTAGAATCTTCCCTTTGAAACCTTTTCAACATTTCCCTTAGATATTTATCTTGAGAAAGAAATATTCCTTCAGACCTCTGAGTAATTTGTAGGCCAAGAAAAAATGATAGTTCCCCTATCATAGACATTTCAAATTCAGACTACATGGAAAAAGAAAACCATTGTACCAATGAATCCTTATTACTATCGAAGATGATGTCATCTACATAGACCAACACAATGAGCAGATCATTACCCTCTATTTTGATATATAGATTGCTATCAACTGTTCCTCTCTTGAACCCTTTGTCTCGTAGATAAGTATCCAGTCTGTGATACCAGGCACGAGGAGCTTGTTTCAACCCATATAAGGCTTTCTTTAGCTTGCAGACAAAGTCAAGGTTATCCGATAGTTGGAAACCTTCTGGTTGTTCCATATACACTTCTTCTTTTAGATCTCCATTTAGAAAAGATGACTTCACATCCATTTGATAGACTTTAAACTTCTTATGACAAGCATAGGAAAGAAACATTCTAATAGCTTCTAATCTTGCTACAGGCACACATGTTTCATCAAAGTCCAATCCTTCTATTTGAGCATATCCTTTGTAGACCAATCTAGTCTTATTTCTTACAATATTTCCTTGCTCTTTCATCTTATTTTTGTAGACCCATTTGGATCCTATTACATTTTTATTTGCTGGCCTAGGAACGAGTTCCCAAGTGTCATTCTTTTCAATCTGGTCCAGTTCCTCATTCATTGATTTTAACCAATTTACATCTTCACTGGCTTCATTGAAGTTCTTGGGTTCCACCATGGATATGAAGGATATATGTGATCGCTCAGTGTTTTTGATTATCCTTCTCATGGTTTGTACACCTTTGTCTTTCTCACCAATTATCTGACTTGCAGGATGATTCTTTTGAGTAATTCTGGAGGAAGAATTTGATGTTGTCTGCTGATTTGAGTCTGCCTGAGTATTTGCATCTTCATCTGACTCAGAGTCTTCTTGTTATGATTCTTGGACTTGTTCAGCTTCAACTTCACCTATATCCTCTATTGTTGATTCAATATTGTTCACCTCTCTTACTAGGACTCCATCAAATTTTATGTCAATAGAGTCAACCAATTTATGCAACCTCTTATTATAACATCTATATCCTTTACTATTTGTAGCATACCCTAAGAAGATGCCTTCATCAGCCCTGTCATCATACTTGCCAAGATTCTCATTATTATTCTTTATGTAGCACTTACTCCCAAATACTTTGAAGTGTTTTATTGTAGTAGGTCTTCCATGCCACAATTCATAAGGTGTCTTGTCACTGTGTGGTCTAAGGTGAGATTTATTAAGAATATGGATTTCTGTGTGTATTTCTTCTACCTAGTAGGTTTGACCAATGTTCTTCTCATTCATCATTGACCTAGCCATTTTCTGAACTGTTCTGTTTTGCATGTCAACTACTCCATTTGTTGTGGGGTTCCTGGGATTTTGTATTCTCTTTTGATCCCATGTTTATCACAGAAATCCTTGAAATCACTTGACATAAATTATCCTGCTCTGTATGATCTCACAACCTTTAATATGTTGCCTATTTGATTCTCAGTTAAAGCCTTAAATATTTTAAATTTCTCAAATGCTTCAGCTTTTTCTTTGAGGAAAGCAACCCAAGTGAGTTTGGAGTAATCATCAATGATCAACAAGAAGTAGTTTTCCTTCCCCGTGCCTTCCTGTCTTGATGGTCTACATAGATACATATGAACCAATTGGAGTGGTTTATATGTTGAAGTAGAGTTCTTGGATTTAAACTGTATCCTCATTAACTTTCCTACTTGACATGGTTTACACATAAAATCTTGTGGCTTTGATATTCTTGGAAGATCTTTTACTACCTCAAGATTTTTGAGCTTGATTACGTGGTCAAAGTTTAGATGTCCAAGTCTCCTATGCCATAACCAACTCTCATCATGTTTTCTTAGATGACACTCTTCTCTATCTTCTTTCAACACATATACATTATTATATGTCCTTATGCCTTTAGCCACCACTTGTCCTGAATTTACAGACTTTATCTTACAATCTTTGGAAGTGAACACCACTTCGCATCCTCTGTCACACATTTGACTTACACAGAGAAAATTATGTTTCAGCCCATATACAAGCAGGACATCCTGGACTTTTCTTTTACCACTACTCAAACTCACCATCCCTTTACCCTGAATTTTACCTGGTTCATCATTTCCAAAGGTTACATTTCCTGTTTTGATTTTACTTATAGACATAAACTTATCCTTGTCTCCAGTCATGTGCTTGGAACATCCACTGTCTATATACCGGGGGTCCTTTTGTTTTTGAGCTGAAAGTACTAGACCACATTTTTCACTGTCTTTCTTTTTCCATGTGCTGGCATTTCTAGCTAAAGGATTTATCCTTGGATCTGCCTTGTACTTATTCAAATGGAAGTTTGTATCTTTGTGGTCGAATTTATGACAGTTATAACATTCAATCTCATTGTTCAGTAGGTCAAAGTGATTGGTGCTACATTGTATATTCATTGGCTACTTAGTTCTATGTTGTAAAGATTGTATATTTCTTGACCTCAGTTGCATGTCTCTAAACTTAATTTGTCAATTTACAATCTTATGACCAAAATTAGAACAGTAAAAACAGTAGACATGAAAGAAATTTTGGTACCTGAAGGATGGCCTTCTCCTTGGAATTTGTTGCTCCATCTTCTAATCTCTTTGTTTTTTATTAGGGATCATATTGTCTTTATTAGATTTAGGTGACATAGTACTCTCATGTTCTGATTGTTTGCTGACTTGGAACTTGATCATCTTTACTGGCTCTTTGCTTTCTCACTGTTTTCTTCTTGAACCATTTACACAACCTAAACCAGTCTTCAACAACGAAGATCTTTGTTTGCTTAGAATGTTGTTTAGTTCTACTGTGGCTTTAATTCTTGGAAGGTTTTGAAGATACAATGTTTTAAACTTCTCCATCTCTTTTCTGGTTTTTACTACCTCTTCTTCCAAGGCTTCACATCTTGCCTTCTTTTCTGATAACTATTGTTTCAGAATGTCCTCTATTTTATTTGCCTCTTATAATTTCACTTTTATCAGGGAAAAGGCTTGATTAGGTTCTTTATTATCTTTCTCAAACTGTATCAACAATTTTTTTTTTCTTTTTCTTCTTAGATCCGAGTCTAGCAATTTCTTCTAGAGCACTGATCAATTCTCCTTCTAGGCCAACCACAACTTCTTCATCGTCAACATTACTTCCTGTTCTTTTATTATCATAATCCTCTTGGGCCATAAGCATAAATTCATTAAACTTATCTTCACACGAGGAATCACTATCTATGTCTTCTGAAGAGTCATCATTGTTTACACATAAACTTTTCTTTTTACCAAATCTCTTGGGTTTGAACTTCTTTTCACCTTCAGAATTCTGATCCTGCTTATTGAGTGGACAATTAGATGCAAAGTGACCTATCTTTCCACAGTTAAAACATTTGAAGGGAATTTTTCCATGGTACTTGCCCGATCCTTTCTTTAGTCTTCTCACAAATTTTGCTTCAATTTCACCAGGCTCAGAATCCTTAGTCTTATCAGCTTTAAATGATGCTTCTCTAGAGGTGGATTTCTCTTTACCTATCCTCATTTAATATGCAGTCAACGTTCCTAGAAGTTGATCAAAAGGCAGAGTTTTTAGATCATTAAGTTCTTCTATAGAAGAAACCTCTGGGTTGAACCTATTTGGCAAAGATCTTAAAATATTCTAGACTAAAACTACGTCTTCAAACTTCTCGCCAAGAATCTTCATGGCATTCACTAGTTCTTCAACTCTTAGAAGGTACTTCCCAATAGTTTCATCCTCTTTCATCTTTAGCTGTTAAAACTGTAATCTGTAGGTTTGAAGCTTGGCATCCTTTACCTTCTCATTACCTTCATAACTGCTAATGATTTTGTCCCACATTTCTTTGGCAGTTTCTAAGTGCATAACTTTTACAGATTTTGATTTTGCAAGCCCACTTAGAATAACATTCATAGCCTTAGCATTGAAGCTGAATTCTAGCTTGTCATCCTTATTAGCTAGTACAACTGGCTTTACATAACCAATATCTACCACATCCCAGACATCTTCACCTAAATCCATTATGTAGGTTCTCATCCTAACTTTCTAGAAGGCAAAGTTTGTTCCATTGAACAAAGGGGCCTTATTGGTTGAAGTTCCTTCATGGATTGACATGTTCAAGCTTATTGATCTACCTTTAAATAAAAGGAACCTGCTCTGATGCTAATTGTTGGACAACTGAGAGGGGGGGTGAATCAATTGTCACTGTGCTTAAACAATTATGCCCATTTAAAAACTCTTCATAGAACACTCAATGCCAATCACAATGATGCAGGGAAGTAAGCAATACAATATTAAACATCAATCACACACATGAAATATACAGAGACAGATATTTCCTGAGGAAACCCATAAAGGGAAAAACCTCTTCTTCTTGATATGATAAGTAATCTTTGTTTTCTTTACAATATCATTCTTATGAGCTCCAACTCCTCTTGAGGCTACAACCTCTATTTTACAAGCAACCACTTGCTGAGAGCACCGACTCTCTGATTTCTCTAGCACCCACTAGAAGGAAGCATCAACTCCCTGAGTGTTCCAGCACCAACTGGATGGAAGAAAAAACTTCCAGTCACACATGCACCAACCTATATAACAGAGAACAATAGTTCTCCCTTGAACCACCCTACCACCCTGGTTTTTCTGGCTGCAACTAGATGGAAGCTACAACTCCCTGTGTTCAAGCACCCACTTGAAACTCTAAGGACACTAGTCCTCCCTAGCACCTCCCAACCACCCTAAAATATAAATATTTTCTTTTTATAACTTTATCACAGTGATACAACGTTTATATATGGCTTACCAGTCTCATCACCGTTCTACTACGCTGCTCTGCTCTCATGAATCCGTGTCTCTCTACTCACATGAATCATTCTCAACAACAACACCCATATCTTCTCCGTTCTACATTTTTATACTCTCTGTGCACCTTCTGCATACTTCATGCGCAATACCTATGCATGCTCTTCACATCGTCACTATTATGCCCTTCAGGTTGTTCATTGCAGCTCTTCCTTGCTCCTACATAGCTCGACAACATAATAACTTCACTTCTCTATTCTGCATTCTTTTCTCACGTCGAGTCATCTCCTGATCATCATGGCAACTCTTCATCTTCTTTGGTGGTTTTGTTCCCTGTGAGTTCATCATCAGTGGCCGTTATGCTGAGGTTCCTTAGCTTCTCTGGCAGTTGACACTCTTCGTCTTCTCTGTCAGTTACAACCAGTCAACTATGGCTTCTTAGGCTTCTAAGCCCCTTCCTTTGCATGACCACCAATGGTGACCAAGCCCTTATTCAACAAGGCACTTCGCATGACCACCAATGGTGACCAAGCCCTTATTCAACAAGGCAAGTAACTTCTTGATTTTTGTCTAGTGAGTGCTGGCTCCATTTCACGACATGACCTTTGGGCTATGAGCTCATGTGACCAAGTGATTTTGGGAATGTCCAAAGGTGGTTTAAAACAACCGATACCGCAATTCACCACGAGCCCACGACCTTCCTTTCTCTAAAACCATGGTTTCAATTGCGGCCCGCTCATGAAAAATTAAGGCCCTAGCATGTTCTGGCCTCGCAATGGAGCATGAATGTCAATCTCACGATCTTGACGGTGCTCTTGAACGGATGGTCCAGATCCATCCTCTTAGGTTTGTGGACCAGATCTCTCCTTCCTCCATCAATGACTGAGGTTTCCTTCGTGATCCCGGCTCCGGGAGATTCAAATCTCAAACCTTGTTGCTGCTAACTGGATATCTTCCGGAATGGAAGATCTACTGACATATTTCCTCTTCAATCAAAGGCTCTACCTTCTTTTCTTTGTCCATGCGCAATCCTTGGTCTCAATGATCAAATGACACGTATCCCTCCAAACCAACAGACGATATCGATTTCGCGATCTGGGCTCTGGGTGTTTCAATTATCAAGTTCTCGTTTGCTTCTAGAGAATTTCACCTGGAGTCCACGATCCAATGACGTGTGTCCCTCTCGGATCAATGGTCAAGATCTCCTTCGTGTCTCTAGACTTCAAAGATTTCAATTCTCAAGTTCTCGTTTTCTCCTGGAGCATTTCACTCGGAGTCCACGATCCAACGACGTGTGTCCCTCTCAGATCAATAGTCGAGATCTCCTTCGTGTCTCCGTACTTCAGAGATTTCAATTCTCAACCTCCGCTTTCTCAGAACACTTTTAGTCGGAGTCCACAGATTCTTTCCATGTGTCCTCCTCGAATCAACGATCCTCATTCACTTCGTGATTTTGACACCAACAATCTCAAACCTTTATCCTTTGCATTTTCCCAAAGATGACAATCTACTGACGCATGTCCTCTTTAATCCAATGACTATCCTCCACTCTGGGACTTCGGCCTTCGACAATATCAAACCTTTCTCCTTCTCATTTTCCTGGAGAAGTTTCACCCGAAGTTCATGATCCGTTGACATGTATCCTGCTACACGATCAACGATCGAGAATACACCCGAAGTGATCTTGACATCGGATGACTCGTATCCACTTCGGGTCTTTGACATTCAGGACTTTGGGTATTTGGGTGAGTATTGGTGGTAAAACTCCCAGAGTGATGTAACTCTTGCGTCACTTGATGATGTGTCACGAGATGAGAAACTGCCACGTGTCACTTGGATATGTGATTTCCACGTACCTGAAAATGCCAAATCAACTTGACACTTGTCATTGTCTGATTGCGCAACGTGTCCTTGCTGACATGGTCTGCCACATGTCCTTACCGACGTGGTCTTCTTACATAGATCTCCTTGATCTAATGGTCATTGTCTGATCTCTGGATCCGACGGCTGACGAAACTTTGCATTCTGGGTATTTCAAATCTCAAATTTTTAGGAGCGTAACCTCCTCGCATCTCTATATCCGAAGTGAATGTTGTTCATTCAATCAAGATCTTGGATTGACGATTCGATCTTTTTGTGATGCAACTTTGCTAGCTTATCGTGTCCTTCCACTCGAAATTGATCCAACGACTAACAAAACTTCGCATTTCAGAGATTTCAAATCTTAAACTTTCATGAGTGTAAACTCCTCGCATCTTTAGACCTGAACTACACGATGTTCATCGATCATGTTCTCAGATCGACGACTCGATCTTTCTGTGCCCTCCTCCTGTCTGGACACTGATCTAACGACCACTATCGCTCCTCCTCCTGAGCTTATGCTTCCTCCCAACTTGGAACAATGTCTATGTCTCAAAGGCATTGACCTTTGATCCTTCTACAAGTCCCGATGAATTGGACCTCATCTGCGCTTTTGGAAACTGCTATCTCTTTTGAGATTTCTTGTCTCTTCATACTGTTCACTTCTCCTGAACTTATGCTTTCCCTGTTTTCCATCATTGGTTCTTTCCTTGCTTGTAAACATACCATCGTCGCTGTTGTTCTTTCCATAAATGAGAAGCACATTCTACCTGTAAACATGCCAACATGGTAATGATTTTGGTTATCGTTTATTGGATTACAAAAATCACAAAATCATTAGGAGTTGTTGTAGAAGAAAACAATTGCCCAAATTTTGTATTATAAATAAATTTGGAACCCTTCCTTCTTCATTTTTGAAAAAATAAAATTTTATTTTACTTAAATAATGTTTTCAGTTTGGTCAATTTTGGCCATACTCACAATTTCTTTGAATTTTCATTCAATCATTAATGAAATTTTCCTTTTTGGATGTTTTTCATTTCATAAAAGGTTTTGATTAAATTTTTTTAGCTTTCAAATGTTTTCATTTCACATATTTTTTATGATTTCTTCTCATTTACATACATTCCAGTGAGCTACAATATTTGACAATCTATAGTTTTTGATTTATTGTTGATTTTAAAACCAATGTTCTAACAACGATTGATCATAATCTACAAAATCCTACTTATCCTGTCATAAATTTGATACACACGATCCATAAATAGTTGTTTAATATCTTGTTGTTGTACGTTAGGTCTGATCCGATAATCATAAATTAAAATCAATTTAATGGAAAATTAAATCAAGGTCCTTTCAAACTGCATACGAACAATCCTCCTTTCCCGAAGCTCACTCATTCATGTCCACATATAGCTTTGAACTGCATCATTGTATTTGTGAATTATTACCTATGGTGTTTCTTCCTCGAAATAAGATTTTGTTTTAAGTATTGAAGCTCTGTTTTTATTTACTTGCATGCAAGAGTCTGTTAGGTTTTGTTTTTGAGGGTTTTCTGAACTGTAGCATGGTAAACTATCAAGATGGGAATGATTTCCAGAGTAGAACCTGGTGTTGATCTTATTGAAGCTCAGGAAAATTATTTTCCAACTTTTGAGAGGGTTGGTTGGTTAAAATTTCTGCGCATGTTTAATGGTTATAACGTGCAGGTCACTAAAGCTTTCACATGAACTTTCAATGGTGAACGTGCTAAAATTGGGGATATAGAATTACAACTAGATGAAGAAGTAATAGCTAGAGTGACTAAATTTCCATTAAAAGGAGAATGTTGGTCTATGAAAAAAAAAGGTGAAAGAGATTCCTTGGTTTGAAATCCCGGTTTCTCCTGAATCCAAATATGATTACAAAGGTATGCCCATATCTTCAATTAAAGAAAAATTTCATTTTCTGTTAGTAGTTATTAAGAGATTTATCACCCGTGAGTGCAGATATAGCCTTTTCTTTATCTATCACTTTCAACTTTTAATGGTCTTCATGCATTATGAATTGAACATTTCGGTGTTCTTTCTTAAAAGTATGTCTAAAACAACACATTTATATCAGAGAAAGAATCCCAGTTCAGAAATAAATGTATTTCATCACGGTTTAGTGAAAATTCTAATTGAATTTTAGTTAAAATATAATGGTGATTCTTGGGAAAAGTTTGTGAAACGAAATCATTTTCAGGTAAATTATAAGGCATATTTACAGTCTCACTTTTCTAAAGATGAAACCCCAGATCCTGTAGAAGATATTTTTTTCCTTACCCTCAAGTTTCTACTCCTCAACAAAACAACCACGAGGGTTACTCATAGTCAAACTATCAAGTTTAGCTTTAGTCGAGAGTCACGTGTTTTTAGTGAAGCCCCTCAGGTTGCTTCCGAAGTTTCCAATCAAACCGTAGTTTCCTCACTTGCATCTGAGTGTGATCCACATGTTACCACAAAGAATGATGATTCCATTAGT
>SNQJ01S0067327.1:11053-50830 GCA_010110895.2 Picea sitchensis | reverse complement strand
GAAAGTCTGCAATGCACCCTTCAAACAATTCTAGAAGCCCAAGATAACTTGATGCCTCCTGAGATTCCTGAGGAGGTAGTTGAACAAGAAACAGTTCAAGAAGAAGAGTCTTCTCCAAACATTTTTGGACACTTCTCGGATAACATCTTTCAATATAACTTCGAGACAGTACATCCTTATAATACCAGGAGTAAGACAACAAACAAACCTTCTACCGAAAACACTACAACTTCGCCTCCAAAGTAGTCTAAATCAGCTGAGACTAAACAGAGTAATGTGAACCCCAACTTAGATTATGATGTAGTTGAATATCTTAAAAAGTTAAGGGCTAACATTTCTATTTATGAGTTATTGAAGTTTCTATTTTTTCTACAAAAAATGTTACAGAATATCTCGGAGAATGGAAAAAATGGTAATTCTAATGGTAACAAGGTTGTGCAGAACAAAGTTCCCCAGAAGACTTCCACTAAAAACAATCCTGATCCTCAAGATAAAGGAAGCCTTCTTGTAAGTACTGTAAATAATGTAAATAATGTAGATAAAATAGCTTTAGAAACTGCGAGTAAAAATCCACAAGCTACTACTCTTAGTACTCGCAAAAATGTACCTCCTTTCCTATTAACTTTCAAGATCTTTAATAGAAACATGCACAATTGTATGGTAGACTCAGGAGCATCATCCAATGTGATGCCTTGGTCTATTTGCCAAAATATTAACGCTGAAGTTGAACCCTCGACTTTAAAAATCATACAACTTGATCGGACAAATGTTAAAGTCATAGGCCAACTAAAGAATGTGCTTATTAGATTATCATCTAACCCCAATGTTCATCATGTTATTGATATAATTGTTGTGGATATTCCAGAAGTGTATGGTCTGTTTTTAAGCAGGGACTGGTCGGAGCATCTACACGGTTATTTTGCGATAGATTGGTCCCATCTATGGCTTCCAGAGAACGGAAAGCCTAATAAAATCAAAGTAAATCGTGAGCGCTACCTTAAGTTCACGGTCACAGATTTGAACGATCCCAATGAACCATTTACACCTTCTGCCGATTCACCCGAAGTACAAGGGATGGACACCTTCTTCGGCAATTTCATGGCTGAGGCTTCACCTACCACCAATCCAGAACAACAGTCCGAGATTGTAGCATACATGCAACCAGCAGCTTCTACACAACGATCTCATGTACCCGATAGAAATCAAATTTGGTCTCTGTATTTCGACGGGTCAAAGTCCAAAGAAGGAGCTGGAGCAGGCTGTGTCATTATCGATCCGGAAGGTAACAAAACATTGATAGCATGTAGGTTGGAATTTGAATGTACTAACAATACTACAGAATATGAGGCTTTACTGCAAGGTCTCAGAAAAGCTTCGGATATGAACATTCAAAATTTAACCGTCTTTGTCGACTCTGAAATAGTGGTTAGACAGGTAAGAGACTCTATCCACTGTCTTTCTCCACATCTCAAAAACTACCAATCTGAGGTATGGAATTTAATGAATAATTTTTCCGCTTTCAATATAAATTCTATTCCTAGATTAAATAACTCTGAAGCAGATTTATTAGCTAATGTAGCTTCTAAACTTCTTCCTGTAGAAGGCTTGTCCCCAGATGCATTCTCCGTTGAGCTGCTATTTCGGCCATCCGTCCCCGAAAACATCACGAACTGGAGAGTATTTGATGATGATCAATAGATTATTAACTTTCTGCACATGGAAGAAACTTTTCAAGGCGCAGTGATAGACGAACATACGCACAATGACAATTTGCGCGATTTCACGGTAATACCAGATCCGAGAACTCCTAAATCTTCATCAGATATGGTAAACTCGATCCCTAAATCTGTAGTTAGATTAGAGAAGTTTTATGATCTTCAAGATAAATTTAAAAAGACGTTCCACTGTAAAACCAATAGTTCCTCGTTATCTTATGAAAAGATGAACTTAGGAACTAATGAAAATCCTCAGTGCATTAATCTAGGGTTGGGGTGTTCTCAACAAGAAAAAGCTTTTTTATTAAATTGTTCAAAGAATTTAAAGATGTCTTTGCATGGACGTATGATGACCTTGAAACATTTGACCCTAACATCATACAGCATGTCATTCCGATGAAGCCCCAAACCTTACCCTTTCAACAAAAACTGAGGAAAATGCATCCTAAACTCGAACCGACCATTCAAAAAGAATTGAATAAGCTCCTAAATGCTAAGATAATTTTTCCTATTAGGCACACTCAATGGGTTTCTAACCTTGTCCCAGTGCGGAAGAAAAGTGGAGAAATTCGACTCTGCGTCGATTTCTGAAACCTTAATAAAGCGTCTGATAAAGACAACTATCCTGTCCCGCCCATGGAACAGATCCTTCAACAAATATCTGGTTCTGAGAGGCTATCTTTACTGGATGGTTTCTCGGGGTACAACCAAGTCCTGATGTCTCCACCAGACCAACTTAAAACTACCTTCCGTACTCTGTGGGGCACTTATGCTTATCGTAAAATGCCCTTTGGATTGATTAATGCTGGCGCCACTTTTCAGAGAGCAATGGACATTGTTTTCCGAGGCCTAATCAATCAATCCATCGTAGTTTACTTAGATGATGTGACTGTATTTTCTAAAAACAAAAACGATCATCTAGCTCACTTACGAGCCGTCCTACTGCGATGTCGTAAATACGACATCTCTTTGAATCCTAAAAAATCCATCTTTGCAGTAGAACAGGGTAAACTCTTGGGATTCATTGTGTCTAGTGAAGGGATGATTATTGACACCGAAAGGACTCAAGTCATCGCAAAACTTCCCCCTCCTACATCCAAAAAATCTATGCACTCTTTCTTAGGCCAGATTAACTTCGTGAGAAGATTTGTCCCCAGATTCTCCGAAATGGTCAGACCCTTGCAGAAATTAATTAAGAAAGACACCCAATATCACTGGGGACCCCTAGAAAACCAATATTTTAATGCAATAAAGAAGGCCATAATAGACGCTCCGTCTCTCATGAGCCCCGATTTTTCTCAAGACTTTACACTCTACACTTTTGCTTCTGACTGTTCCTATGTCGTCGTCCTAACCCAAAAGAATGCTGAGAAAAATGAAGTACCCATCGCCTTTATGAGCTCTTCTTTCAAAGGCGCTGAACTTAATTACCCAGTGGTAGATCGACAAGCCTATGTTGTTTTCAAAGCATTTAAGCACTTCCGGTCCTATCTTTTGAAGTCAAGGATGAAAGTCATTGTCCCCTACCCAGCCGTCAGGAACTTGTTAGTGCAGAAGGAACTAGGAGAAAAGAGAGCTAACTCGGTCACCTCCTTGCAGGAGTACGATTTAGAAATCACTCTAGCTCAGATAGTGAGAGGCCAAGGGTTATGCAAGTTAGTTGTTGATTCAGCAACATGACAACAAGAAGAGATTGATACGTCAAACCTAAGACAACGCAATCAAAGTCTAATATGTTGTGCACAAAACTCTGTCAGTCCTTGGTATCACGATATAAGATTCTGTCTTGAACATGGGTCAGCCCCCCGTCACCTGGATCCCGCTAAAAGAAGAGCGTTGAGATTAAATTCTGCCTCCTTTCATCTAGTTAATGGTATCCTGTTTCGTCAAAGTTTTGACGGTGTACTGATGTGCTATCTTGAAAAAGACGAAGCATAAAAAGTCTTGCTCGAGTTGCATGCAGGAGAAGCTGGTGGTCATTTTGGTGGTGACACCACTGCCCATAAGGTTTTGAGAGCCGATTATTACTGTCCCACGCTTTTTAGAGACTCCCATGCCTTGTGTCGTAAATGTATCATTTGTCAGAAAGCATCAGGGCGGTTACAAAAACCAGCCTTTCCTTTGCAGCCCGTTTCGGTAGATTCCCCTTTTCAGCAGTGGGGCCTTGATATCATAGGTCCAATTAACCCCCCATCCTCACAACAACACAATTTTATTTTGACAGCCACAGATTACTTTACCTGATGGTCTGAAGCTGCTGCGTTAAGAACTATGAACACCAGTCAGGTAATTGCCTTTCTAAATTCAAATATTATCACTCATTTCGGTATCCCTGACTGTTTAGTATTTGATAATGCTTCTTACTTTTCCTCTCTTGAGATGAGTGAGTTCTCTTTGTAAAAAGGAATTAAGCTGAAGTATTCTGCTAGCTATTACCCCTAGGGCAACGGATTGGCAGAATCGACAAACAAGAACTTGATTAAAATCATCAAGAGAACGGTGGTTGAAAATCACAAAAATTGGCACAACACACTGTTGAACGCGCTGTGGGCTGATAGGGTAACACCAAAAGATGTTGTAGGTAAATCCCCCTTTTTTCTCGTTTATGGCAGAGAAGCAATTCTTCCACCTCACATTCTTCTTCCTTCACTTCAGCTATCGCAGAAAATCTAAGAAGAAGATTGTCCCCCTTTATAGAACCGAATTAACGCTTTGATGAAGCTAGAAGAGGTAAGAGCCCAAGCTAAATGTAAGTTAGATCAGCATCAACTATTGGTTAAAATATGGTTCGATTCTAACTCTTCTTCTGATAGGAATTTTGAAGTAGGCAACCTTGTACTGAAGTGGGACAAACCGCATGAGGGAAAGGGAGAGCACACGAAATTTCAAAACTTATGGCTTGGACCGTTTTTAATTGCTGAAAAGTTGGGTCCCAGTTCTTTTCGATTGTAGAATCTTGAAGGGCAGCTTGACACCTATCTGGTGAATGGCCAAGCCCTGAAAAGATACTTTGCTTGATAACAACCCTTGTATATTATGTACATATTTTTCTTTTGTTTGCTTTTTCGTTTATTTTCTGTTTTTTATTTTTCTTTGAATTTATCAGTTTGTGTTTTCTTTCAAATATACATACCTGTATACCGAGCTATTCAGATAAAGAAACAAAAAATTCCTTCGCTGAAATAACTTCTGAGAAATTTGTACAAACATCAATAGTATATTGCTGAAGTTTATATCTTTGTTGGAAAAGTTTGTTGTTTGAAAGAAGTTTGACTGATTTCAATCTCTGAGTAAAGCTTGTCATGATCATCTATTATCTTTTTACGCTGTCCCTATTCCTTAAGGGAATGACTCATAATATGTCTCCCTGTCTTAGGAAGTTGTTTATGTAAATAAAACATCTCTGGATCTAGTCTCCCCGCCTTAGGAAGTTGTTTATGTAAATAAAACATCTCCGATCTAAATAAATGCATTTAAAAAATTCTGATGAGGCCTAAAAAATATGTTAAAATATCATGATTTTCAGCGTCACCCCGCTCAACTATATATCTTTGAAAAAACAAAACAAAATAAATTATTTATAGAGCTGTGGGAAGTACTTGTAAACCCGCCGAGATACTGAACAGGTCTGCTGGCAGCGGGTAAATGCATGCATGATGCCAAGGCAACTTCGTCGGGGTACTGAACAGGCCCGCTGGCAGCGAAGCAATGTCGGGTATATTAAAATTTGTAAATAAGAAACCTCTTTAATGTTCTTTATTCTGATCTAGAACTTCTTGGCAGGATACAGATGTCAGAGTGGGTTAAATGGAAACCCTGTCGAGGCTATGGACGCCTGTTGGCAGCAGTGGCTCTGTCAACAGTATTGGAGATTTTATCTTTAATATCGTGACTTGCTGGTCTTAAGATTATTATCTGTTTTCATCTTTTAAAACACTGCTGAAATATTTGGTTAATAATGATGTTTATATGATTTTCTGGTTGTTATTTTTTTGGAATTATCTTCGCTGTCCTAATCTGAATTTGTTCCTTTTGGCAGAGATAACTGCTTCTACCAGTGTGTCGCCATTGTTGGCAGCCAATTCACATTTTTTCCACTGTCTTATAAGTTTCCTACACCAATGTTTTTCAAACATCAATTTTCGTCGCAATTTTCAAATAAACGACACTTTTATTTATTTTTTTGCGACATTTGCACATTTACCTTCGTTTTTGTTTTCACGACTGTAAGCATGAAAACTTGGTCTTTCGAAGTCGCATTAGAATCATTATTGAACTGTCATTATCCTCCTTGTCGATATGCTTATTGACCTTATATTTTACTTATCATTATACAGTTGGCTAGACCTTTTGATCTGCAGTCGTTGGGCATTTTTTGACTAATTATGTATGTTCGTTTCATTAAATTGCAATGCATTGGCATGTTATTTGATCAAATTACTTGACCATTGGTTTCATGAAAATATATAGGTGTTATGGTTAAACCCTTGATATATTTAATTTGATATGACACCTAGTTTCAAAACGCATTGGTACCTCGCTTAAACCCTTGATATGAATTGATACATTGCATGTCACATAGTCAAAACATTGGTATTGGTTTCGATTTGTATGTTGGGTGTTTAAAACTATGGCATAACTTTGACTGCGTGCGTTGTTTTAATACACTTACCATTGGTTTCATTGGTCAGGAAAATGACATGATTGTTAAACCATACAATAGTGGGTTGAACAGCTATAAGTGTCAGCGGTTGTACCATTAGCAATAACTATTATGCATGGCCAGCAAATAAGCTCCACCACCTTTGCACGATGTCATTAATTCCTATCCCTTATCCCTGTTAGCATCGGGTAATCCTTCATGCACTCTGCTCCTGTGTGTGCTATGATCCAAACCCTAGACTTACCATGTGCTCGGCTCCATGGCACCAGTGGTGCGAATCGAGCCGAACGGTAGCCAAGCCTTGCTACTATTCGACAATGCCCGGAAAGACTTGGAGGATAACGGCTGGCTCACCTTTGTACAACGATTTGAGGGTTTTAATCTCTTTGTTGCACAACAGTTTACCCTAACTTTTGATGGTTGTAGAGCCAAGGTGGGCGACATTCAGTTGGAAATCAATGAAGAGTTTATTAGTTCTGCTACAGGGTTACCATCCTCGGGCCAGCGTTGGTTCAAAAATTTGAAAGTGGAAGAGGTGCCTTGGCCACTTCTGTTCGTCTCGCGAAAGGTCACATCCTGTGACAGAGGTATGCCCATATCCATGCTTAAACTAGGATGGCATGACCTTTTGATAGTAGTTAAACAATTCGTGACCTGTGAGGGTCGATATGGACTCGTTTTTCTCTACCACCTGCGTTTGTTAATGAATTTTATGGGATACCCGTTGAATATGCCCTTTTACTTCCAGTGTAGCCTATATAAAATGTCAAAAAGGTTTAAAAGGGAGAAGGCCGACAGTAGCCTGTTCCACCATGGACTAATTAGACTTATCATCGTTCATCACTTAAGTCTCCACGGTGATAGCTGGTGAGATTTTATTGCTCGAAATGGTTTTGATGATACAGACCCTATCCAGATTGACAAGCCTGTGGTGAATGAAGCCAAGGTCGGGCCACCCATGCCCTTCCATGTCCTACTGCCCTCCCCTAATCCTTCGGTCGACCCTGATATTGACTTACCATACGTTATAACTGAGAAGGCCGAGGCTATAAAAAAGCCTGTGAGCAAAAAGGCCAAGGCAAACCCTACTGTTGATACCAAGGGAAAAAAGAACGCTCGGCTTATTTCGAGAATGGCTAGGAATAAACCTAAAACCATTGTTGAGAAGAAGCCCATATTCCTTAGTGAGGATTCAGACTCTGACATAGAATGCTTCCTATGCAGTGAGTACCCTTACTCACAGGGTTTGTGCTCCGAGCCACCTTATGATTTCGCTTCTAATCTGCCCCCTTGCTTAAAGAATAATCCTAGCTACCCTGGGATCAAACTACCTAACGAAACCCTCGGCAATGTAATCAAACCCTCACATGCACTTTCGAATCCAACACAGTCGTCCTGTGACCAATATGATTTGTGGTTGGAACGATACTATATAGACGTTCCTCTACTTCAATCAAAAATCCAATCGTTGGAAAATCAAGTTGCAGTGTTGACCAGCCAAAGAGACAAACTTAAAGCAACTGATAGGAAGCAAAGAACCACTGGTTCCATCATTTTCAAGAATGTTGAATCGGCTACAGCCATTGTCAACTCCAAAATGTCATGATCAATTTGTTTGCTCGTCATACAGGTATGAATTTCGATATCATTTTTGTTTCATGAATTCCTCGGATTAATTTAATGATGTGAGTTTAGTTTTTGAATAACTGTGTCTATCCTTTGAAATAGCTCTGTCATAATGTTGTCTATCCTGTACATTGTTTTTTCTTTGCTAAAAATAAATGAAATTTCGATTTGATACATGATTTGATCATTCCTAGTTTAGCCACTGATAGATTTTTATCAGATTTGATTGGTTTTCGATTGGATTTGATTTGTTCATTTGTCTGATTGAGTTAACGAAATTGATGGTTTGCTTTCAATTAGATTTGTTTTGTATCTACTATGAACAAGAAGTTTTCATGCTAGATTTAGAATACGATCATGTTTTGATTTGATTTCGTTATAGTTTGTATGCCGTGATTGTTGAACAATTTCGTGAGTTTGGTTGTTACGATCTTTTAATATGTTGTGTCATATAATTTTCTAAATCGGGAATACAAATATGATCGTTTCTAATTTGGAAAGAACGACTCTATTTTTATGGAAACAATACTCTCATTTAAGCCTGTGAAAATGATATTCACGCCCGAATCATGGAAGGTTTTTGATTTGCAATGACTATGTTAAACTCCAACTGTTCGATTCACTTGATTGGATTGTTGTGTATCTTCAGTTAGTTCGATCATTTTCATGAGTTGGATTCGTATCATAAATGTTGCTCTGTTTGATTTTAATTTGCAAAACGAATTGGTCGACATATGTTATCTCTATCAAATCCAGTTATAATTCGTTTGAAAGGAACGATTTCGATCAAGCTCAATCGATTTTGTTTGCCCCAAATGGCAATAACAAACGATTGAATTAATCCTAGAGATCCTATTATCAATTGAGTGATCTCATTACGATTTCGTTTGTGGTAATTTACGCACCAGTTTTTTATTTGATTCATTATCAGCATGATCGCTTATATTCAATACAGTTATATCCGTTGAGAAAATGATCTTGTCTGGATTCGATCATGTTTCCTGTCTATGAGGCAGCATAAGAATTGCCTGTGATTTGTTTTAATTATATCGATTTCAATTTGATATGAAACGATTTCATTTCTATTCTATATGGTTTTGTTCACCCGACTTTGTGGCAACAAATGAAACAGAGTACACGTATCTCTGTAGTCATTCGATTGATCTTGGTCTTGTTTGATTTCAAAATGGTATAACAATTTCAATTTGAATGATTCGTTTCAAATAGCTATTGGATGTTAGTTGAATTTAATTCTTTAAAAGATTTGAACCGATTTTAATGTTGATTCTGTGTCTTATTTAGACTAGCTACAGAATCGCAAGATTCTGTAGCTAGTCTATAGAATTAAATTTTAATCATTTTATTAATAAAATACCCTTCTAACTTGTCCATTTTTTACCCTTTTCAGGTAAATTCAAATTTCATGGAACATGATGGACAGTCTAGGAGATATTTGTGTGTTTTAGTTTTATTTTAGGTTCCTAGTTTAGTCAGACTTGGGATATCTTCCCAGATTTTATGTAAACAATTTTGATAACTTCCACAGGGAGGTTTTACCCTGTGGAAGGTCTTTAAATACTTATTATTTTTTGTAGTAAGGATCATCCTCACTTGTGGGAGAACCAGGCTATGGATTTCTAATACAAACTGAGACAGGAATTGATGTTTTTCTACATCTTTTGCTTTCATAATATCAATCTTTTGTTTCAAGTTTATGCATGTCACTTTGCAGTTGATTATAGACTACTTTAGCTATAATAGTCTATTGCAGAATTATATGAATTAATTAATGTCTCATCCATATCTGATTTCTTTCAATACTTAAAAATACAACAATTACTTTATTCAGTTAATGAATGACAGATTTCTCTTCTTCATCAATTGAATTATTTCGTATAGATCTTTGCATACAGGTTTATCTAATTGTGAAGATTTATAAATCATAAGATTGTTGTAAGTATTGTTTTCCCTATAATTATATTGAAGAGCACTGCAGCTATCGTTTATGAGAATCTCCTGGATAATTCGGTGCGTGTTTCCTCCCTCCGATCAGCTAATACAATCATCATACATAGGACAAATCTGGAGCATTTCTCTAGGTCAGTTTGTGATTTATTTGCGTTAGTTTGTTTAGTATAATATCAGTAGTTTAGTTAGATATATGTTTAGTTAGATTTGTAGTTAGAATTCGTATATTAGTTAATTGGTTTAGTTAGTTTTTGTTTTATTTCTTGTTCATAAAATTATAAAATCAACAAAAATATCTTTCTCTATCTTAGGGCAGAATGCAAATGAGTTTTTCAGGTTTTATTCAAATCTGTAAATTGTAGATATTGTACATTTTGTGAGTAAGTTATATTTTCGTTAGTAGTTAGATAGTTAATTAGTTAGAGTTAGTATAGTATTAGTTAGTAGATTGTATATATAGAATAGTTAGATTAGTTAGTTTGTTTAATAGTTAGTTTTAGTTAGATTAGTTTATTAGTTTGTTTTATTTCTTTTTAGTTAGATTAGTTTAGTTTGTTTTAATTGTTATTTTTAGTTAGATTAGTTATTGTAGATTAGTTTTCTTTTTGTTTTCTTAGGACCTTAGATCAGCTAACGGAGCCTCTAAACCCGTCAGGGTGGTTCATCCCAAATGGCTTGGGTTATTAGACAACCCCGGACCGGTTCCACTCTTCCAGTTGACGGACGGTCGATTTCGCCCGTCAACATATGGAAATCTTGAGAAAAGGGCCATGGAAGAAGAAATGGAATCTTTGGATAAGAATGAGGCTTGGGATCTAGTGGAGTTGTCGACTGGAAGAAACCCCATTGGAAGAAAACGGGTATTTAAAAAGAAGTTGAATGCAGAAGGAAAAGTGGAGAAATACAAAGCTTAGTTAGTAGCAAAGGGTTATTCCCAAGTTGAGGGAATTGATTTTGGTGAGATTGTTTCTCATGTTTCCAAGTTAACCTCTATAATATTTTTTTTATTTGTTGTTGTTGCATTTGATTTTGATGTAGAACATATGGATGTAAAGACAACATTCCTACATGGGGATCTAGAAGAAGAAATCTATATGAAGCAACCAGAAGGTTATGTTGTGAAGGGAAAGAAGGAGTTAGTATGCAAGATGAAAAAGTCCTTGTATGGTTTAAAACAATCACCAAGATGAAAAATCGTTTGCAGTAAATATTGTACAAGATTAAAATCTACACATACGTGAGTTTTACTACTGGTAGGGCGCATACATACGCGTTATGCACTACTGACAAGTCGCATACCTATTAACAAATTGGTATCTGTTGAGTATTGATTCCTCTTCTCAGTTGGGGTTGAGTTATGTAAGTTGAGTCTTGCATTATAGAGCTATTTCTCTTGTGGAGTTGTAACTCTATTCAGTTGTTGTTGATAACCTAAGGATTGTATTCCATAATAAAAAAGAAAATTGTACATACATCTTGTGTTATTTGTGTTCCTTGTGGTTATGATTTATTGATGATATATGTTACTGATGTATGTTCACATTTAACTGGTTATAAATGACAACAATAAGTAATGAGTAAATGGTGATTTCTAACTAAGGAGTTTTATGAAGGGAAGTTTGAAAAAGAGACCCACACTCATTCACCCCCCTCTAAGTGTGGTTAGTGTGTCCAACAAAGCTTGATGGTAAACATCAAGCTCACTTGCTCAAGGGCAAGGGAAAGTTGAATTATAAGGAAAGAGGATGATCTAATGCTTAATAATGTACACAAATATGATTGTCATTACCAGAAGGATAGATTGAATATTGATGAGTCAACATCCACCTAAAATAATCAAAATAATAAAACATGTCTCTACTATGGAAATAATGGACATGTGGAAAAAAAATGTTGGAAGAAGGGATTTGAGCTAGAAGCGAAGGTTAAGAAGCTTGAAGGTGACGTGTCAATTGTCCATCAATCGATCGACAATTTTACTTTCCAAGTTGGAACCTCTCAATTGTTGATTGCTCCCACCTCCAATAATGAGTGGGTATTCAACTGTGATGCATCATATGACCAACGATTCTTGTTTTTTCTCCTTCCTAGATAAAGATGTCGAGAAAAATATTTATGTGGTTGATGATTTTCCCTTGATATCATCAGTTATGGTGATGTTAATTATAAACATGGTAGGATTGTTGATGTCTATCATCACTACAAGGATAATACCTTCTAGTGGAGTTTTGTACGAAACCCCCCTCGAAAAAATTATACATTATATGTTTATAGTGGAGGTGTTTAGCGGAGGCAAGTAGGTAGAGGTTTTAACATCAGTGCACCTAATTCGACCATGCACACTAGTGCACCTGAGTCGCCCATGTGCATCGTTTCTCCTAAGTCAACCATGTGCATTGGTTCTCTTACAAACCATAACTCCTTGTTGCTTAAAAAATAAAGCACAACGATAACCACTATTAATATAAAATACTAAAATATTGTCGGTGATCCCCCAATAACAAAGTGCATCGATTCTCCCCCAATAACAAAGTGCACCGGTCCTTCCAAAATAACAAATAACATAGGTTCTCTCCCTAATAACAAATCACAAATGTGCTCTCCCCAATAACAAAGCACATTGTTGCTCCAAAACATAACACTAATTGCTATTAATATAAAATGCTAATTTTTTTTATTTTATTTTATAAGAAATAAAATGCATCATGGTGCTCAACAATAACAAAGCGCTCATGTGCTCCCCCAATAACAAAGTGCACCCGTGCTCATATAAAAAATGGACCATAAAAAACAATTTTGAAACAAAAGAAATTAATTTAAAAACTATAAACCTTCCATAGTGCACATAGAAACCAATACAACCTCGTTCTGTTACGATAAAAAAATGCACCAATGCATATTAATATCGAGTGCATCGTTAAAGGGTAATATAAAAAAAATAACAAATCAAATCAATATGCCAAAATATCGAGCGAAACAATGAACAGGAATTTTTTTATTTTCAAAATGTATGTGTTTATAAATGAAAACCCTAATCATTGTTTCATTATTTTGCCAAAATTTAGAGGGGAGACTTGTGCAAGAGATATTTACAAGGAATGTCTTTGGAGTGGGTATATTTTTTTGAAGAGATAAATTTACATACAAAATTTCATGGAAGAAATTTCAGGCATGTGATTCTATTCTATTCATCATATCAATCTTTCCCCTATTTGATTCAAACAGATTTCAGTGCATTATAAAAACAAAAGGGGTTTCATAGTTACATTCAGTATTGGAATCCCTAGCTTCTTGGTTGTTTCTCTTAGTTTTCCTATCTATATTTCACAAGTATTTTTTTTTTAAGTAATAGATTTTAATAGGGTTTCTTTACTTGTATATGGGGTATTTGGTATATGTTGCAATGGGTTCACTCATTTCATTGGATCCCGAACCCTGTCGCTGCAAGTTTTCTTTAAAAAAAATTATTTTGTGATTCGTTATGCACACTGTATATGAATAGATCATCGATGCACATCTTTGTGTCAATAACAGTGATTCTCCTAAGTCGACCTTGTGCACTGGTTCTCTTCCCAATAACAAAGTGCATTGGTGCTCCAAAACATAACTCTCTAGTGCTTCCGATAAGTGTTATTAATATAAAATACTAACATATTTTATTTTTATTTTATAAGAACTAAAATGCATTGCGGTGTTCCCCAATAATAAATTGCACGGATGCTCCCCCAATAAAATAGTGCAGGTCATTGCTTCCCCAATAAACAAATGCATCCATTCTCATGTTCTTGTCAACAACACCATGGATTTTAAAATAAAAATGAATTTGTTCACATGTTCAAAAGTGCTTAATAAACACTAATGAGGCACCAATGCTTCTATTAATTAATAGAGTATTTATGCTTCTATTAATTTATAAAGAATTGGTGCTTCTATTAATATTGTTTTGTAAACAAAATTCATATTTTTTATATTTTGTGATTCTTGTCTTTTTTTTATAGAATATCATTGAAAGAAGTTCAAGGAAAACAAATTAGTGTAGCGAGCGTGATGGTAGCTCATGTCAACAAGAGAAAAGGGAAAATTCTTTAAGTTCTATCAAAAAATTAATATCTCCAAATTATTTGTAGGTTTACATTAATGATGTGTGTTGGTTAAGGCATGTCATGGAAATTCCAAGGGAAAGCTGAGGGAAAACCAATACATGCTAGTGGGGATGTCCAAAAAATTGTACAAAGGATATGGTAAAAGAAATGAACACAACTGCATCCTAGGAGGAGTCATCTCAGCAAAGGTCTTGAATTAGTTGGACTTGCTGACAACACCCCACCCACATCCATATAATATCGGGTGGATTCACTAGGGTCGAGATCTTCACGTCATCTAGTAGTGTCGCATGTCCTATGGCATCAATCCCTTCAAGAATGAGGTATTATGCAATGTTTCCCCACTGGAAGTATGTGGTGTTCTGTCAAGTCAGCCATATATTTGGAAGCATCGTGTTGTTTATGAATATTGACCCTGTAGTCTCACTATTACTCTAGGGGTCATCTCTATAGGGTACCATAGGTAGTTCCAACTACTGTCCCAATAAAACAAGATGCAAAGTAATATCTCATAATGAAAAGTTTATCCTCTTCACAATCTGGTCACAAGGTGAACAAAACAACACTCCAACCACTGCATCCTTGTCCCAATACCTTTATATCAAACATAAGCATATTGAAAATATTGTAGAAGAGCACCAATATGTTCTTTCTTCACCTACGGCGGTACCTCCACAATGACCAGTCAAGCAAAGTTATAACAAATACCTTCATACTCTTCATTCTTCATCTTAACCAGTAGAGTCCTCCCATGCTCATACCAAGGAAAATCATGCAGTTGAATTCGTAGAAAATATCCAAGCCCCCATGCATCATGTTAATTCCAAGTACAAGCAGGACAACATATTTTCCAAGGAAAGCAATTCACCAAGGTTCAAAATTCAACAAATGCTTCCCTAGAAACTTGATGCAATGGAGATCACTTATTCCTAAGGGGGGAGGAATTATCCAGGTGGATATTGGAGGTCACCCACCTATTCCACTGGATCGAAATACAATTTTCCACCATGGCATCCTTTCTACATTTTTTCGGGTCCTAAACTTTCGGGGCCATTTTGAGACCCTAAACGACATTTTTTTATGTTTAGGGGCCCAAGAATGTAACACCCCAAGGTTGAGCCCCTGCTGAATTGTAATTATGTTTATAGGTTGGTGAGACAAGTGGTTATAAGGTGAGAGACTTATGTGTTTATTAGGCTGGTGATCCAGATGCTAAGGCCAATGAGCCTAATTTTGTATATGTAAATACTGGCATCATTAATAAAAATTACATCGTTACGTGTAGACCCTCCATGAAGAATGAGTTACGGGGGACTAAGATCCACTAGGTAGGGAAGGGGATAAGTGTCTATGAATAGGGGCTAAGCTAGAGGTCTTACCTCTAAAGGAATAATATTATTGTATTATTATTTCCTACAGGCTAAGGTTTGACTTAACTGTGTTGTCCTAAGTTCCTAGGCAAGGGGGACAAGGGTTAAGTGGAACTCATGCAGCTTCAGGGAGAAATGTTTCAACCTGGGTGCACGCATTTTTTAGGTGGGAAGTCATCTCGTTCGGGGGGTTCTCTCACCATTCTTACGAATCTCACGATGCTGAGGATTCTCACAATTCTCATGATTCCTTCACCATTCCGTTTGCACTCTCGCGTGGTTAGCCACCCTGGAAGTCAACCATACTCCCCACTGATGCATGCACCATTATAACCTGCAGATACTGGAGTTGTCTTTCGTATTTCCTGTGAAGCCCGACGCACCTGTATTGTTCCTGAGCCCATGATATGTCTTAGAGGTTGGTTGTTTCTGCCAACGCAGTTCCTTGGTTGATCTTGGCTTACTTCCATATTATGTGTCCTTACCCATTTTCTGTTGTTGACATCACCTATGTGTTAGCTAGATTTTTTTGTTGACATCACCTGTGTCTGTTTGAATTAAGAGCTTAATTGAAGAGCAGGTTGTTAGGCCTGTGAGCAACTCTCCCCAGGGGAGAGAGTTTGTTGGGGAAGTGAGTTCTCCTGGAGGGAGTCCCATAGTAGCTACAATACTTTGAGACTTCCAGTCCAGCTCGTTGTTGAATCCCAAGTAAAGGAAGGTGTAGTAGCCGATGGACTTGTAATAATGAAGGTGTACCTTCCTGGGGTGGAACAAGCATGTGGGGAATGAGGGTATATGGGTTGTGGGTATAAGTCGATCCTGGGATAAAAATCCTTCATGTTGTTCTGTTCGACTTCCCTGTTGTTCTTGCCAAGCCTAGGAATCCCTTTCCCAGTGGAGTTTAGTCATAGCTCAGGGGTGACCCACTGTTGAGCATGATGAGCAGTGTGGTATAAGGATGGGAGGTTCATGGAAGGTCTATACGCAGTTGGTGGGACTCAATTAAAATATAAGTAGCCATTTCTATGTTCATTTACATGCTATGTATTTATATATGTTGTTATGTCTATGGTTTTTCTATGATTACTGCATATATTCTTTTACTTTTATTAATTCATTAAGTTGTGTGATAGCAGAACGTAAATCATCCGTTAATTATTGGTATGTGTCATTGTCGCTTCCACAAGGATATGTGTATGTACAGAATGTTAATGTCTAGTTAAAATTGCATTAGAAATATATGTATATGTGTGTGTGTGTGTGTGTGTGTGTATTCTCGAGCATGTTAGTTTTTGAGGTAATGTTTCCTGGCCTGTCAATTTAAGGTCGGGAATGTTACAAATTGGTTTTTAGATCTAGTTGAAAAATATAAGGTTGTTTGGGGTAGCGTTACCCGAAAAAGGTTGATGGTCTAGGGTGTCACAAATTGGTATCAAAGCCATGGTTTCGACACTGAGCCTGGATGGGCCATGTTAGTGGCAATTAACGAGACAAGATTTCAAAGTGAATTGTTGTCGAAAGGGACAAAATTCGAGGCTTAGAGCATCCATGGGTGCCAAGAGAGTACCTTGGTTGTGTTATGAAGCTCATAAGGTATAACAGTTTATGAAATGGCAACAGAGAAAGGATTTGCAACAACCATTGTGTTGAGATGCGAGGTTGAAATTGGGCCATAGGATCTATTCGAGAGAAGACAGACCCGTCACATTCATCATATCTAGAGAAGGTGCAGAAAATTTGAACCCCTAAGTCCTTCGGACTTTACGACTTCAAAAAAGTTATGTGTTATAAGAAAAGAGGCCAAAACCCAAACTTTTGAAGGTCCGAAGAGGATCTACATCGTAGATCCGGGGGGAAATGCTTGACTGTTGGATTGGCTAAAGTCATATCAGAGTTGTAGATCAAGCCAAGAGAAAGTGGTAAGGCGTGTGGTGAAAAGAGGATCTCATCCATCAGATCTACACACAATTGGTTGTGAGCCATGGATCTCACAGTCATTCGAAATTTGACATTCGAGAGAAATGAGGTGTTCTAAGGTGAATCCTACCGAGATCCCGAAGCCCGAAGTCCTGAAGTGAAGCGGCATGATGAGGTCACCCAGGATGACATGGACTTCCTTAGTCCTACCACGTGTCAGTTAGAATGAAACTTGGATGACTGTGTTAGACCAAAAGCAATCCAACATGTGGGGCCATGTGCCACCATATTAATTGTTGATAGTTGTACCATGTGGACTGTGAAAGGAAAAGTAGATCGGAAATTCGAAGTTTGGGAGATTTGAGGAATGCTAAGGTAAAATATTCTGAACTCCCAAAGTCCCAAAGTGACGTGGTCATGCTAACGTCACCAAGGATGATGTGGACACATGGGATGTGTGCCACATGTTAGTGAGTTAAGAACCTACAGAGGATATCCACTTTGGGGAAAATTGGGGTCACATGGGTTGATAAATCCCGAAGGCCGAAGCGTCGGAGTCATCTTGGATCATTGATCCACCCTACTTTGCAAGTTAGCCAATTCAACACTATGAGAGATTTGTTGGGAAGTGTCGTGGATACTATTGAAGCCTGCAGTTCTGAAGCTCCTATCCACAGTATATCGAAGCAAGGAATGTGGACTATCGATCGACCATTCTTCGTGCATTCTATAGTTAATTGTTTTGTGATGTTGTGATGCGCAGAAAAGGGAAACCTCTGAAACTCCAAAGCTCGAAGGTTCAACAATCAGGCTAAGTGCCCAAATAATTAGCAATGGGTCAAAGCCATGGTCACATGTGAACCAAGGGCTGAAGAAGAAGGGGCTAGCACCGAATGGTGAATTGTTGCAGAACAGAACGGGGATTAGATATATAGTCATGGGGATTCTTGATCGACGCAGACCCACCAAAAATGGAGTCTGATGTTCTTTTTGTTGAATCATATTGTTTAAGTTCCTATGTAAAATTATTAAAGACTGATATCCTGACAAAAATTCGGCTGACTGCACATTTTTGCAGAGTTAACAATTGACGGGCCGAACCGAGTTGTTGGATAGTACAGAGAAATGGAGGAGGCACATGATGCTTACAGTTTGGAGGATGAATTTAGAGGAATGGATGTCCATTTGGGAATTGAAGGAACAAACTCCAATGGGCATGGAGAAGAAATAGATAAGGAAGTGAACATGAAGAAAATCATTAAGAATTTGCAAAAGGATGTCCAAATTCAACAGGCAGATAACAAAATTCTTACGAGAGCTAAGGAGAAACAAGGAGACTTCAATGTGAAGTTGATGCAAAGCCTGGAAAGAATCGAAAAGAAATTGGATAAGGAGAGTTTCTCCAACAAATCAGAGAATCACGGGACCCCTGATGAAGAAAGAAGAGGAAGAAGTGGTTGCAGACACCGCCAACACTCCCGAAGGCATTCCAAAAGGAGGCCACACAACAGTTCAAGTCCATCTACAGCTACCAGAAATCATAGGAGATCTGAAGTGGATGAACTTAAGGGTGAAATGAATAAAATCAAGCCTCTTACTTTTGATGGAGAGAACAAGAAAGATGAAGATGTTGAGGCATGGCTCCTCGGCATGAGGAAATATTTCCAACTGCAGAAATATTCTTCTCATGCAGAGAGAAGAATTTCCATTTACCAACTTAAAGGGAAGAAATCCATATGGTGGGAGAAGCTTGTGCAAGTGCAGCACGTCATAGAGAAGAATGTTACATGGAGGGAATTCAAGAGACATTTTGAAAAGAAGTACTTAACTAAGAGGTATTATGACAAGAAAATGAAATATTTCTTTGAACTCAAGATGGCAAGTATGTCCATTTATGAGTATGAAAGAAGATTCTTGGAGTTGTTGAAGTATGTCCCCTTCATCAAGGATGAGACAGTTAAGATTCAAAGGTATCTGAGTGGGCTGCCATCTTCCATCAGTGACAAGATCCAGTATGATGATCCTAAAAATATGGAAGAAACTATAAGGAGAGAGAAATACTTATATGATCAGCAAAAAGAAAAGCCTACTTTCCAAAAATCTTGGGAAGACAAGAAGAAGTTTAAGAGGGAGCATAGGTAGAAGGGAAACAAACCACCATTTTTCAGGTATAGCCCTCAAGGACAGCCAGTTTTGAGAGAGCCCAGGATGGTTGAAGTAGGTGGGAAAAGGATGAGGTCGACACCTATGGAATGTTGGGGTTGCAAAGTAGATCATAGGTATAGAGACTTTCCTCACAGAAAGGACAAGGTGAGAGTTATTTAAGATTTTCAGCAAGATGAAACAATGGAGGACATGGGAAGAAGAGTACCAAGAATCTATACAGCTCTGGACAACAAGCAATTTGAGATTCAATCACACATGACTGAAGTTGAAGGTATGATCATTAACTATGCCTTTACTATTTTAATAAACTCGGGAGATATTCATAGTTACATAGATCCTAAAGTTATTTAAATATTATGTTTTCCAAGAAGAAATCATGAGAAATATTGGTTGGTACAGCTGGCTACAGAAGCCAAGAGAAAAGTTGTTGAGTTGGTTAAATCATGTCTAGTGGGAATGAATGGAATAAGTACCAAAGAAGATATGAACATATTTTGTTTAGGATCATATGATTTCCTAATTGGTATGGATTGTTTGGACCAACATCATACCATATTAGACTGCCATAACAAGGCATTCACTTTCCTAGATGAGGAAGGAAACCAAAGAAAAGTCCAAGGAATTCCCAGGGAAGTTACTATCCGAGAAATTTCAGCAATGCAGCTAAAGAAGTGTTACAGGAAGCGTTGTCAAATATTTACAGCTCATATGGAAGAAGCACCTAAGGATAAGGTTCCAAATCTAGAGGATCATGCAGTCCTGGAATATTTTGAAGATGTGTTCAAGGAGGTACTAGGACTACTTCCAAAGAGAGATATTGATTTCTGTATAAATTTAATGCCTGGAGAAGCTCCAGTGTCAAAGACTCCCTACAGAATGAGTACAATAGAGATGAATAAACTGCAAATGAAGCTTGAAGAAATTTTGAAGAAGGGGTATATACGCCCAAGTGTGTCACCTTGGGGTGCCCCAGTCTTTTTCATGAAAAAGAAAGATGGGACATTAAGATTGTGCATCAATTTCTAACAGTTGAATAAAGTGACTATAAAGAACAAGTATCCCTTACCAAGGATTGATGATCTCTTTTATCAATTGAAGGATGCAAATATATTTTCAAAGATAGATCTCAAGTCAGGATACCATCAGGTAAGGATTAAATAGGAATACATCAGCAAGACCACCTTCATAACAAGGTATGGTCATTATGAGTTCATAGTGGTGCCATTTGGGTTATCAAATGCACCCGTTGTTTTTATGTTCTTAATGAATGGCATTTTCCAGGAATATTTGGACAAGTTTGTCATTGCCTTTCTGGATGAAATCATTGTATATTCCAAGTGGGAAGAAGAGAATAAGAATCATTTGAGGATGGTGTTGCAATTGCTAAGGGAGCATCAACTGTATGCCAAATTGAGCAAGTGCTCATTTTATCAAAATAGAATTCACTACTTGGGGCATATCATCTCAAAGGATGGGATAGCAGTGGATCCTAAGAAGATAGAATCCATTAGAGAATGGTCAGCACCAAATAATGTGATAGAAGTCATATCCTTTATGGGTCTAGTTGGCTACTATAGAAGGTTCATTGCAGGGTTTTAGAGAATATCTCACCCCATAACTTCCTTGCAAAGGAAGGGGATGGAATTTTAGTGGACAAAAGAATGTGAAAGAAGCTTCCAACAATTGAAGCAATTGTTAAACAATGCTCCAATTCTGAGGATTGCATATCCAAATGAAGGCTTCATTGTATGCACATATGCATGTAAAGAAGGACTGGGTGGAGTCCTCAGTCAAAATGGGTTTGTTGTATGTTATGAATCAAGGAAGTTGAAGTAGCATGAAAGGCTCTATGCCACTCACGATTTGGAGTTGGCAGCCATAGTGCACGCTTTGAAGAAGTGGAGGAACTACCTCATGGGAAAGAGGCTTGAGATGAGGAAAAACCATAATGGTCTGAAATATTTATTCGATCAACCAACTCTAAATGCCAGGAAAAGAAGATGGTTATAGTTTCTCAGTGAATATGAGTTTGATATAAAGCATATCAAGGGGAAAGAGAACAAAGTGGTTGATGCACTCAACAGAAGAGTGCATGATTTGCATGCTACAACCATTAGCATGTGCCAATCAGATTTGAAATAAATAATTGTGGAGGCTACAAAATTAGATTTTCAATACATGGAATTGGTAACAAAATTGCAGCAAGGTAAAATGCAGCAAAAAGTTGAGGACTACGAATTGAGAATTTTTGGAATCCTCTTGTAAAGAAACAAAGTTTATGTACGCAATTATTCTGAATTGAGGAGTGTGATTTTAAAATAAATGCACAATGTACCTTATGTAGGACACCCAGGATATCAGAAAACAATTTCAGTAGTCAAGAGCCAATATTATTGGCTAGACATGAAGAGGGAGATTCTTGAATACATAGTTAAATGCTTGGAATGTCAAAAGGTAAAGGTTGAGCATAGACACCCAACAGGTTTTCTACAACCATTACCCATTCGTGAGTGGAAATGGGAAGTGGTGACAATGGTTCCCATAAAAAGCAAGCAACATGATGCAATCATGGTAGTAGTGGACAACCTTACTAAGGCTGCCCATTTTATTCCATTGAAGACTACTCACAAGGCAACTAACATTGTTGATATCTATATGAGGGAAGTAGCACGACTGCACGGTATTCCCAAGACAATTGTGTCTGACAGAGACCCAAATTTTACCTCAAAGTTTTGGAGAGGATTATTCAAGGGATTCAGAACAAACCTAAACTTCAGCACAACCTATCATCCTAAGTCAGATGGAAAAACAGAAAGAGTAAACCAAGTGATAGAATATATGCTAAGGTTGTATGTGATGGAAAAACCATCTAAATGGGAAGATTATCTACACTTGGTAGAATTTTCCTACAACAATAGGTATCAAACATCACTAAATATGAGCCCATTCGAATCACTTTATGGAAGAAATTGAAACAATCCAGTAAGCTGGGACAACCCAACTGATAGGGCAGTGGTTGGGCCAAAGTTGCTCAAGGAAATGGAAGAGAAAATGTTGAATATTAAAAAGAATTTGAAGGATTCCCAAGATAGACAGAAAATCTATGTAGACAAAGGCAGAAACCACATAGATTTTAAAGTGGGTGATCATGTTTTCCTGAAGGTGAAAGCCAACAGAAGTTCCCTAAAGCTGGGAAGTTGTTCCAGGTTGGAAGCCAAATTTTGTGGACCGTTTGAAATCCTCGAAAGGATTGGACCAACAGCTTATATGCTTGCATTTCTTACATCCATGATTGTTCATAATGTATTTCATGTATCATTGCTCAAGAAGTATATACCTGATGTTAATCATGTGACTGATTGGAATGTGATTCAGGTGGAAAAAAAAGGAGCTTTGCAAGTGCAGCCTATGAAAATATTGGACTGGAAGAGAAAGAAACTCTGTAATCGAGTCGTAAATATTGTAAAGGTTCAGTGGACCTGGTACGGTCTTGAGGACGCAACATGGGAGCATGAAGATGCTATGTGGGCATAGTACCCACATCTTTTTGAAGATTTTGGAAATATTTTTGTTGTTGTGTAAATAAGTTGCACTAAGGACAGTGGAAAAAAAAGGGGAGGGGATTGTAACACCCCAAGGTCGAGCCCCTGCTGAATTGTAATTATGTTTATAGGTTGGTGAGCTGAGTGGTTATAAGCTTAGAGACTTATGTGTTTATTAGGATGGTGAGCTAGATGCTAAGGCTAATGAGCTTTATTTTGTATATGTAAATACTCGCACCATTAATAAAAATTACATCGCTATGTGTATACCCTCCACGAAGAAAGAGTTATGGGGGACTAAGCTCCACTAGGTAGGGAAGGGGATAAGTGTCTAGGAATAGGGGCTAAGCTAGAGGGATTACCTCTAAAGGAATATTATTATTATATTATTATTTCCTAGAGGCTGAGGTTTGACTTAACCATTTTGTCCTAAGTTCCTGGGGAAGGGGGACGAGGGTTAAGTGGAGCTCATGCAGCTTCAGGGAGACATGTGTCAACCTGGGAACATGCATTTTTTAGGTGGGAAGTTAGCTCATTGGGGAGGTTCTCTCACCATTCTCACAACTCTTACAACGCTAAGGATTCTCATTATTCTCACGATTCCTTCACCATTCCATCTGCACTCTCACGAGGTTAGCCACCCTAGAAGTACGCCATACTTCCCACAGATGCATGCACCATTGTCACCTGCAGATATTGGAGTTGTCCCACATATTTCCTGTGAATCCCGACGCACCTGTATTGTGTCTAAGCCCGTGTTGTGTCTTAGAGGTTGGTTATTTCTACCAACGCAGTTCCTTCGCTGAGCTTGGCTTGCTGCCATATTCTATGTCCTTACCTGTTTTCTATTGTTGACATCACTTGTGTGTTAGCCAGATTCTATTGTTGACATCACCTGTTTCCATTTGAATTAAGATATGAATTGAAGAGCATCTTGTCAGTACTGTGAGAAACTCTCCCCGGGTGAGAGAGTTTGTTGGGGAAGTGAGTTCTCCTAGAGGGAGTCTCGTAGTAGCTACAATACTCTGAGACTTATGGTCCAACCTATTGTTGAATCCAAAGGAAAGGGAGGTGTAGTAGCTGATGGAATTGTAATAGTGAAGGTGTACCCTCCTGGGGTGGAACAAGCGTGTGGGGAATGAGGGTTTGTGAGTTGTGGGCGTAAGTGGCTCCTGGGATAAAAATACTTCCTATTGTTCTGTGCGACTTCCCTGTTGTCCTTGCCAAGCCTATGAATCTCTTTCCTAGTGGAGTTTAGTCCCAGATCAGGGGTGAACCACTGTTGAGCGTGATGAGTAGTGTGGTCTAAGGTTGGGAGGTTCATGGAAGGTCTGCATGTAGTTGATGGGCCTCAATTAAAAGATAAGTACCCATTTCTCTGTTCATTTACTTGCCATGTATTTATATATGTTTTTACATCTATGGTTTGTCTGTGATTACTGCATCTACATTTTTACTGTTATTTTTGCATTAAGTTGTGTGATAGCAGAACGTAAATCATCCGCTAATTATTGGTATGTGTCATTGTCACTTACGCAAGGATATGTGTATGTACAGAATGTTAATGTCTAGTTAAAATTGCATTAGAAATATATCCATATATATATTTGTATGCTCGAGCATGTTATTTTTTGAGGTAATGTTGCTTGGCCTGTCAGTTTAAGGCCAAGAAGGTTACAAATTGGTTTTCAGAGCTAGTTAAAAATGATAAGGTTGTTTGCGGTAGCGTTACTCGATAGAGGTTGATGGTCGGGGGAGTCACAAAGAAACCTCTAGCTTGGGCATTAAATAAATGTGTTCCTCTCAGATAGACCTTTGAAATGAGCTATCATGCACCCCAAATCAAGATTGTATGCAAAAGGTACGCCCTTGGGAAGTTGACGTTTCAACTACCCCCATCGGGGCCTCCAAACCTTTTGGCATTTCATCTTCTGGGGTCAATGTTTTCTCATTAATTATTTATGTTAAGAAGGCCTCTTGATCCTCATTGTAAAAACATATTCCTGTGAATGAGCATATGCATGACATCTCTTCTCAGAGATAAGTTTCCACCATTCTAGTTAGCTCATTCATTTTGTGTTTTTACAATCTCTCTACAATTCTTTCGTTAATAAAAATTATGTATTACTATGTATATGTGATTCTCACAATATCTCTATGTATATATTGACCTTCATTTGTTCTCAAAATAATCCAGATCAATTGTCAACTGGTTGATAGCCTTATAAATATAACTCATAGTCAACCTGCTATTTCCTTTGTTGTTAGTGTGGTTTCTTAGTCTCTACATGATACAGACGCTAGTCTCTCGAAAGTTTCACAATAAATTTTTCTTTACATCAAGGGTACCTCTTATCTTGGTGAATTATTGTCATAGTTTATATTCATTATTCGGCTTCACCAACTTGGAATAGGTAGGAGGAAGTGATGATATAAAGTCCACTTCTAGCTATGTTTTTTTCTTCACCACTTGACCCCTATTTTAGTCATGCAAGAAACAAAAGGTACTCTTTATGTTGACTATGGAAGTTGAGTATCATGGCGTCATTAATGAACGTATAGAGGTTGTTTGTATTTTCCCATACTTGGGTGAACTTGGAGTTTTTGTTCAGACCTCGACTTTTATCTATTGTGACAATTAGAGTGCAATTCAAGTTGATGATAATCCTATTTCCCATGGTTAAATGAATCTTGTCAAAATTCATGCTCATTAATTGAGACAAATGGTTCAAGACAAGGTTTTAACTCTTTTCTATTGAAAAACCTATGATCATATTGCTAATATATTTACAAAACTATTGTTTGAATTGAAGTTTATCAAGCTCTGCACTATGCTTAGGCTTTAGGTAGCTAGAATTATGGGGAGTGTCTTGCTGACGTAATTTCACCTTTTGAACCTATTTAACCATGTGCTAATGGGGGGGGTGATGGGGGTGTGTGTTGGAACCTCATGTTTATATGTTTCATCACACCTTTACTAAAGATAGTCGGTTTGTCATTTGACTTACAATTGGATACAATAGATTAGATGGTCGACTAGATAATTAGTCGGAAAACCAAGTAGCAGTTAAAGATAGTTTGTTGATGGATCAACCATCCAAGCAATAAATTAAGTGTTGGAGGACTGGATGGTCAGGTCGAATTGATAATTAAACTAGGAAACACAATAGCTTGGGTTTGTGGGAAACTGTTCCAACCACTTATAGTTATTTGTTGACAAGATCTTTTCAATTTCAAGGAAATTGGTTATATCCTAAGACTATAAATAAAGTACCCCATGGGTCAATTTTAACAACATGGTGAGTAATCACGATTGTATTCAATGATGAATTATTATGTTCTTATAAAAATGAGATGATATTATGTAGCATCCCCACTATAATCCTGGTTGATTTTAACACCCAAATTCTAGTGTGTATACCCACACATCATTATTTTTGCATGCATCACAACTCTATGCCTCACACCAATGGTTTTCCATGCACAATAAATTCTGCACTGCATGGCACTAATACTTAGCGTACATGTCTATTTTATGTTGATCTCTTGCCTAGACAAGTCCAGTGTTGAACCAATTTCTCTAATACTAGAATGTAACATTCCCAGCCACCCAAGCTAGGCCACGTCACATAATCTCAACTTCGGTTGCTAGGATATTCTTTATATCAACCCAAGCTCACTACTGGAAAATTCTACTTCAAACTTCCTAGTTCTTGGATACTACCTATAACGCTCTATGTTACAAATAAACCTGAAATAATTGCGCAAAACATTAAGGTACTACACCCAAACCAAAGTTGAGTCTCACTCTACAAGTATAGTTCTTTTAATATAATTATATTAGTCGAATAAATGTCACAAATCTACTACGCTCTTCACCCTTCAGAACCCATATATATATATATGTGTGTGTGTGTGTGTGTGTGTTACACGAAGAATATACCACCTTTGTGTACATGGACTACTTCATTGTGTATTGGTGATTCATACCTTGCCTTTATATCTTCTAACCATACCACAGAGTTTAACTTAACATAAATAATTAATGATTGCCATACTTCTCATGTGGAACAATATTATACTGATTAATCATACATTTACCTAGTAGGAAACACTTATAACTTTCATATTGACATATGTCACAACATACAGGAAAGATAAACACACACACACACATATATAAATGCAGTAACATTACACAACATTAACCAGGACATTCAAATGAAATTCCATACAGGAAGATAAACCCATTTAAAAATATGAGCATTAGAGAAAACAATAATTAAACAAGTCTATGAAGGATGCTTATATTTTATGAAAGTTACCAATTGTGTGCGGGAATTAGATGTTCAACCCATCCATAGAATTTTTTTCTCATAATATTTCAACAACAGGTCACCCTCAAGATGGGGATTAAACTCCATAGAAAAAGGGTTCCTATTACCAGGATATGATCTAATATTCAACAAAAGATTTGGTCCAAGGTGTTGACTATTGCAACTAGCCTATAGTCCCTCAATCCCAACATGCCTAACCCACCCTAGGAAGTGTGTCCCTTCTATACTCAACAATCCTTCGATTTCCCCACTTCTCTTCCAAGCTTCAACAACAGGCCAGACAAGAAGCCTCACAAACCTGTATCTAATTCCTAGTGCACCAAGGAACAAATCTCAACAAACTCTCACCTGGAGAGAATGCTCACGGGCCTAAAAACCCGCCTCTTCAACAACAAATCTCTCATCTGGAGAGAATTCTCATGGGCCTAACAACCCGCCTCTTCAACAGTAACAAGTCTTCCCAAGCACAGGGTTAAGCAATGGAAATAAGTTACAAGAAAATGCGTGTTACTTCATCGAGGAAGTTCGTCTGAATCATCCCACAATGATAATCCCCCCGAATTACAGTAAGGCTAACAATATATATTTCATGGTTATAACTAGATGCTCATCACCTTCGGATAAATTTTAGCCACTTAGTGACTCGTTCCCATCCTATAGAAACTTAGTATAAATACAAATCCATAATTTAAACTTTTGAAAATATTAATAAAATATTCCCTTGACTTAGCTCCCCCATTTTTCCTTTTCCGTGGAGTTTATCCCCCTGTGTCTTTTCAACACGTAGTGATATGATTCTATTAAAAATATAAAGGGTGATTACATTTATGTTGGCATGTTTTACAGGAAAGCGTGTGCTTCTCATTGATGGCAAGAATAGTCGTGTCGATGTCCAGACCCATCGAGACGGACTCGTAGGAGGAGCAAAGGTCGAGACCCGAGAATACTTAGAAAATATTCCAAGTCGTAGAGATCAGAAGCTTAGGAGGAAGAGCGATAGTGGTTGTTGGATCACCGATCCAAAAGACCAGCAACCGTTAGATCCAGTGGATTTGCAAGAAGGTTACCGTTCGGGGAATCGCACTTCGGAAGAATTGGCAACTTGAGAGTTGAATTACCCGAAGCCTGAAATCTGAAATGAATGTGGACCATCGAATCTGGAGAAAATTTGATGACCATCAGATTGAATTAGTGGAAGGACAGGATAAGCAAGGGCTGAGATCTTAGATCACGATCACCCGAATATCCGTCGACTGTCGGATAAAATTAATTGAAGTGTAAGTTAAATGGGGCTAAAGACTTGAGAATTTTATTATCTAAATACCTGTCAGTCATCGAATCAAACATGAATTTCTCTCACTCGTTGGATCATTCTAAGTGGAAGGACAGGATAAGCTAGAAGATTTTCATCGCAGACAGATTGGGTCGTTGATCTAATATCCTAATCCAACTAATGTCATTTGTTTCGGGTATAAATATGTGAGAAGATTACTCTCCGGAAAAAAAATTCACTTCAAGATGTCAGTTTGAGATTGGAAATCTCCAAAGTCCAGAGACACGGAGAGCCGAAATATGTTCTCGACCGTCAGATCATCCAAAGAATATCACAACCTTCATATCATTATAAAGTGGAAGGACATGATAATTTGGGTAAAGGGCGTGCTAATATCAGCGACCGAGAATCAGGGACTCAGATCTATGGTCGACAGGGCATATCAGAACCCCCCCCCCCCNTGAGATTCCTTCCTTTAACCATGGGTGGGGTTCGAGTTGGTGGTATTTTCCATGTGGGACCCCCCTCGCTCATTACCACTTACCACCTAACACCCCCTCCGAGTAAACACCCAAACCACACATACATACCACCTCTGTGCTCTAATGTCACACTCCACTACTTGCTACACGTCACACTCCACTACCGTGCTTTACCTCCACATTCCACTACACTACCTACACGTCTCACCAACATCAGCAGACCACCTCAGCAAGGACATGTGACAAACCACATTAGCAAGAACACGAGTTGTCCAATCTGAAATATCACTTCGGTTGTATTCTCAACCGTTGATCATAGTATAGTGGAAGGATAATGTAAGTTTAAGAAGTTTAAATTCTAAAGTTCCGAAGGGTGAAGTTCTGATAGCCGTCCATATCCATGTTTGATTAAGTCCTAGCTATCAGATTTAACAATGAAAGGATGAGTGTAAGGATCAAATATGACCATTGATTTTTTTCCATGAAATAAACTGTCTGATCTGATCTATCCATTCTAGGATCACCATCAAGATCGTAAGATTGACAATCCCATTGTATAGTGGGGCCAGAACATGCTCAGGTATTAATTTTTCATGATCTAGCCACAATCGAAACCATGGTTTTGGAGAAAGGATGTGTGGAGGCTCGTAGTGAATTGCAGGGAGAAAAGAGGGTTGCCCTCAAACCACCTATGGATGTGCCCACAATCACGTGGGCACATGAAGTTCATAGCCCAAGGTCATATCGTGAAAAATATTTAGTGCTCACTAGACCGAGATCAGGAAGCATCTTTTGAATAGGCGATTGGGTCACCACTAGTGGTCACATGAAGGAAGGGCCTTAGAAGCCAAATAATCCAAAGATGACTGGCTGTAACTGACAGATAAGATGAAGAGTTTAGACTGCCAGAGAATCCAAGGAATATCAAGATAACGCCCACTGATGATGAACACACCGAGCATAACCACCAGAGAATTCAAAGAGCTTCAGAGTGATCACCAGAGGAACTGAAGAGTCTCGAGGTAACTACCAGTAGGACGAAGACTCATCATAGAGACAATTAACAGACAAAAAAGCATCGAAGACTGTAACTGCGAGAGAATCCAAAGAATCTTAGGATAACAACCACTAATGAAGAACAAACTCAACATGATCGCTAGAGAGAATGAAGAGTTAGGTGTATGATCTGGGAGAGGACTTGGCAAGATAAATATACGCAGAACATAGAAGAGATGGTTGCTTCTGTTGAGATTTATTCATGTCGGTAGAATCATGTTGTGTGCGGCAGTTGAAATGTACAGAAGAGGCATAGTGCATAGAATGGAAATAATACATAGAGCATAAAGTGCAGAAGAAAGATATAAAACAGAAATGCATATCTGAGAGAGAAAGAGAAAGTTGAGGTGTGCATGCATAGACAGAGCAGAAGATTAGGAATCTCAAGAAGATGCGAGCAAGAATACACTGATGCAGGCAGAGCAGAGAAGTATAGAAGAACAATGATGAGACCAGTAAGTCCATTGACAAACACTGTATCACTGTAATAAGTTTCAGTAACGAAGTTTTTATAATTAGGGTGGTAGGGTGGTGTTAGGGGGGACTGTTGTCCTCAGAGTTTCAAGTTGTTTCTTGAACACATGAAGTTGTAGCTTCCATCTAGTTGTAGAGAGAAAAACCAGTGTGGTATGGTGGTGCAAGGGAGAATTATTTTTCTATGTTATACAGGTTAGTGTATGTGTAACTAGAAGTTGGTGCTTCCATCCAGTTGGTGCTGGAACACTCAAGGAGTTGGTGCTTCCTTCTAGTGGATCCTAGAGAAACCAGAGAGTTGGTTCTCCCAACAATTTTTTGCTTGTAAAACAGAGGTGGTAGCCTCAAATAGAGTTGGTGCTCATAAGAATGATAATTTATAGAAAATAAAGATTACTTATCATATCAAGAAGAATAGTTTTTTCCCTTTATGGGTCTCCTCAGGAAATATCTGTCTCTGTATATTTCATGTGTGTGATTGATGTTGAATATTCTATTTCTTACTTCCCTACATTATTGTGATTGACATTGAGTGTTATGTAAAGAGTTTGAAATGGGCATAATTTTTTAAGCACAGTAACAACTGATTCACCCCCCCCCTAAGTTTTCCAACAATTTACAATACAAGCGCACTGGCCTTTTGCATCTAGAATCACCAGCCTCAAAGCACAAGCATATATACAAAGGCTCTCTAAACTCAAAACTGTGCACTTAATCCGGGGTGCGCAAAACTCTAGGATGTGCACACACTTCCTTTGGTACACCATCCTCGCACATTTACAAAAATGTGTGCTACACTATGAAAGGTGCATGTTATTTCTTTGATGCACAATCCTCGTGCAATCACCAACTATTGAATGCGTGCACAAAATAGAATCCAAGACTTGATACCAACAACTCACCATCTTATATAAATATATTTACATTTACAATTGGGGTTAGTCCTAGGGTTATTACATCCTTGGCACAACTTGTGCAATCGATTTATTCACAATGAGATCATTTGTTGATGAATTTTAATGTGTCATGAATGGAATTGATTTTATACATTTTCTTTAAATTTCATGTTTTTATCCTTGTAACTGTTATAGGGTGGAATCACTAAGAGATTGGGGTCATGGAGGAGGGAAACACCCTCGCTATTTTCAGTATCATCTACGGTGACTTTTCTTAGCTTGAATTATAAATTATTTCTTTGTATGTTTGTTAATTCATTGTAGAAGAAAAATTATAATAATGTTGTTTCTTTGTCTAGTCTCTTGAGAGACGAACCATGCCTAAGTGCAAAAAGACTCAAGGTCCTGCTTCAGATAAGAGAAGAAAGATTAAGTTCCCAGATGCACCTGATAGTTACGAGTGTGGTAGTGGTCAATGAGTGATGAATGAGTGTCATTTTGTATCTAGGGCACCAAATGTCATTTTTCCATGTTTGGGAACTTTCTTCCATTTTGTATATTAGGTACAATATACCATTTTGTAAAAAACATACAGTTGAGATGATTTTGAATATATATATATATATATATATATATATATTTCATGGAACATGTTTTATAAATTGTAGTGTTTATTTAGTTGATGTTGATAAATGATGATTGTGATGATTATAATGATAATGTTTTGCCATTCCAAAAACTCATTATAATAAACTAAGTTAAAGTCAAAATTTCAAGAGTACTTTACTCAATAGAATTACCTTTCCTCAATGTCAAACAACACCAATTACATTTGTCAATTTTTCTCATGCCATATTAGCAACCATTATTTAATTGTTTGATGCCTTTGATAATCAAATAGAACTATTATTTTTTTGTATAAATCTAAAGAAAGAACCCAACCATTCAATTGTTGAATTCTTATGCAATTACCTTGGTAAACTTTTTGTTTAATTTTAAATCATCTATCCAATATATTTCCTTAGCTATGAAAATTTGTAGCAATGTGATAATCAAAATTCAAGGTATGAATGATGGGAATGACCTAGAATCAAACCTATACTTGAATTGAAGTATATAGTTATAGTCATTTAGCCATCAATCTTCATAGAGTAGATAATCAAACTCACACAAGAAATAAATTGTGGACCAACACTTTGGCAATTTATGATTGAAATTTTAGTCATGCCATCAAAACTAAGTAGAAATGGAGCAAGTTAATAAGTGAACAAATTTGATTCGTATGATTCTTATGGTTACTTCATATTTTTCATCTAGGTAAAGTTTTACCATGATCAACTGACTTTTTCTTCTTAAAATGGATCCAAATATCTAAAATCAAATTTTATGGTCAAAGTTGCTTCCAATAAGATGGAACTATAGCTTCCAATCAAAATCTATCAGATTTGGAGAAAATTTCCCACCATAATAAATTGAATTTGTCTCGTTATTAACTTACACCTTCAAGAATGATTGTGACTGATGTAATGGATATGAACCCTCTTCAACTTTCTTACAAAGTAAATTGAACCATTTGAAGTCTAGCTCAAGTTTTGACAATAGAATGCAACCAAACTATACATTTTTAGAATGAAATTAGTGAAGACGTTGAATATTGAATAAGAGATATAATGAGATCCTCACCTTAACATGGAACCACAACAAAATACTAAGAGTGGATTTACTAGTATTAGCTAGCTTCAATTTAACTAACACTAAGCATGATATCCAACTTTGAAATATTAAAAAGAAGCCATAAGACTCTAAAACAAAGATGAGATGGACAATAAAACTTTTTATTGGACATGATATCATGGTTTTGAGAATGGGTTCAACTAATCATTTGAAAATAATTTTGAAAAAGGTATGGGATGCATACCACACAAATTATTTGACCAAGGAAGGCTTGAATTACCTAAATATAAATCAATTACATTACATAGGATTTTTGAAGATGAAATAAAACCAAGGGTTAGAAGATATCCACTCAGAATGAGGGATTTGAATAGGTTTTATGATTGTGTTAATCATATAGATAGGCTTGAATTCTCGACCTTCCCTTGCTCTTTCCATATGATTAGATATTAGAAAAATGAAGTTGAAACTTCAAATTTACTATTTTATGGTTTAATGATATAGACAAACTATATAAAGGTAAGAATAAAATGACTTGTGTAAAAATAAATAATGAGAAAAAATATCAAATCCATCCATAAGAAACTAAACATATAAGTGAATTAACAAGTAAATAAGCATCATGTAAAAGCGGTAAATAATTCCATGATTCCACAATCATGGGGAGAAAACTAGGTAAATGTAACCATCTTTAAAGCAAATTAATAATCATCATAAATATATATAATACATCATAATGGAAAAAAATACATTTATAAGACTACCTATATATGTGCCTACAATTGCAATTGTTAAAGATTTTATAAGGTCTTGGAAGTTCAGTTGTACCACACCAAACAACCTTATGTGATCTTGTAAATGTGGTGTTGTGCAAGGAATAACTCCAGAGTTGTATGCCCTAGATAGAGTTTTATGGCCCCATTAGAGTTTTATGTCTCATAACACGTGCCAATCTATATTGAAACTGACCCATGCACATGGTGGACAATACAAATATAAAAATGTCCATACGATAATCTTTCCCCAAGATATTTCTTCATTTGTCAACTACTTTCCTCAACATGTACAGGACTTGGACATTTTTACCATCTTGTGCAAGATCTCCGACCAACACTCTTATGATTTCATTGTTAGTAGATCCCATGTTCTAGTTTCCTTGGAGTACAACTTAACAAATGACCCTTATTATAAGGATGTCCACCTTGATTAAACTGCTCTTAGGGATCCTCCAACCTCCCCTAATAATGTCTCCCCTTTGCTTCAACATTCACAAAAAAATACTACAGATGACCCTTACACTTCTACAGCTATGAAACACACCCAAATTGCTTCCTTAGACGCAAATGACCAGGAAATGTCCTCTTTTGTAGCCATTATCCATAATGCATGTACATATCTCTAAGAAATAAGAAGATACTTACACTCACCATATTTCCAAACAACAAGTTCGATTCCACGACCACCTATTGGGTTGTCACCAATCAACGAATACAACATAGAGGGATTATTCTCCATGTCCTTCCCTACATTGTTCCCCATCGGCATTGCCATTTTCATGTAATCGTGATTTAAATCAAGTCAAATGCATGATTATGCATTGCACCTACTAAGTTACCACAACAATATATTTGGCAGGAACCCAAGATTCTACTACTACTTGTATAATCTCATAATGCACCACCACAGTCAAGAAACCACTTTGACTTTGTTAAGAAAAATATTAAAGACAACTTACCCAAAAAAATCGATGATCTTAACATCCACTCGTGACAAGATTGTAAAACAACTAATGTGATTTGGGGCATGTATCCATGGAACACAATATTTTTGGAACAAGTCCAAAAATGAACTAATATATATGATTTCACAGCTTGCTTTCCCAACATTTTTATTTACACTAAGGGAAGTTGACACTAAATGGACTGACCTACATGAAATCATGTCTATTATCCTACCCAATTATGTGAACAAGAAAAAACATTGACATAATCAAAATATTATCTCCAATCCACATATAGAATCTCTATACATGCATCACATGTTCATAGCCTTCCATGATGAGGTCTTGGAGAAACACTTATTTTACCTTCTTTATTTTTGTTATTTCATGTATGTTTTAATTAATGTTCTTAATCACTTACCTAATCACTTTTCCATGTGCAGTGGATACCCTTTTTTATTCACTCTCATTTCCATATCCCTAGAATAGATATATCTCTAATGCCCCATGTATATATGCCAGGTTAGTATTTTCACTTCCAATATATTATTTTTTTTTTATTTCATATTTACTTTAATATTTTTCTTTAAATTATCTCATTTAATTTCTTCCCTTCTATGTCAACCTGCAAAGTTGAGAGCCTAAAATATGTCTCAACATTGGTATATGCTATATGTATGAGAAGACATGATCACAAGGACCTTGCACTTATTTTACTTATTCCAATTATCACAAGCATGTTCCATGATACACATGTTCATATTCTTTTATAATCTATGTTTGGTGAGTCATACGTAGGGTGTTTCTAGATTAAATTACAATGTATAGTGTCGTGACATTAATACTATTAGTAGGTGTTGACAAAAATTATGGCATCCAATAAAGGGCACAAGAAAAATCATGTATGTAAGAATTGGCATTAGCAATGCATTGAATTTCCCTCTACATCATGAAACCAATTTGCAATTTCCTAATCCTATATTTTATACAATGGCATAGAACATGATATGATCTTCATTGTATATACCCTTTTATTTCCCGGTTAGAGTTTTATGGCGATTTGCAATTCGCCACCTAAAGCCATTCAGGGACACATTAACAATTTCATCTGGGGGCATAAAATCCAAACCAAGAAGAATAATTGATTTTTGTAAGATCCCACAAGTGTGTTTTTCTTATGCCCACGTGACCACACTACCCACAATCACTCGACACAATGTTCTTCAAAATCAACCCCTAGTTCAGAAATTCCACTGTGCCTTACTAAGAAAAATGATAGCTCTAGAGATCCTCAAACACACCATTTTCCATTCAAGGATCATAGAGGAGGGGTGCCCATAGTTGTAATACAATGTTAGGAGTCCAACACAACTAACGGTTCGTCCATCAGAAGCTTGGTTATAGTTTTATGGAAAGTTGCAACTCACCTCCTAAATCCATTCAGGGACACATTGACAATTTCATCTGGGGGCATAAAATTCAAACCAAGTAGCATAATGGAGTTCCATAAGATCCTACAAGTTTGTTTGGGCAAGTCCTATGTGACACACTACCCACAATCACCCAAAAAAATGTTCTTCAAAATCGACCCCTAGTTATGGAGATACTCAAACAAACCAGTTTTTGAGCAATAGAATCATAGGGGAGGGGTGACCCTAGCTATAATATGGTGTGAGGATTCTTATGCAAGTGATTTTTCATCCATAAGAGGCCCAATTAGAGGCATGATGGGAGGAATGAGTATAATCACTGATGTAGTAACATAATTATCCTCTTGGCAAAATAGCTAAGAGGTTGTTATTCCCCGAGGTTTTTATGAACTTCAACTCTAAAGGAGCCCCTATTCCTTGAGTATCTTCTACATTTCTTGATTTGAGGCCTAAGAGCCCTAGTATTCCTCATTATTTCATGGAAAAGGTTTCAAGAGTCGTGAAGTAGTCCTTAGTGGACCGAGGACCAAGGAATATAGATAATGGTTACAAAAGGTTCCAACAATAGATTAGGTATAGATTTTGTAATTTGGTTTCATTATCATCAAAATGGAGATCTATCTTCTTTCCCTCTGTTGTTGGGGAAAATCACCCTACGAACTAGAAAATAGAGTTCAGACTTTGCATGCAGATATGACCGAATAGAAATTACTTTCTACCTTCATCCCTAGATTTAAATCCCCTTTTCTTAGTAAATGCACGGAAAGATCAACCTACCTCGTTCTCGGCGTTTAATGTCGATCCTCCATTGTGCTTGATTACTTGTTCGCAATACTCCTTCCAAAGTTGACCTGCATCCAAGATAAGCAACAACTATGCATGCATACTACTTATATACTAACGGGTTAGAAATCAAAACATATACTGATCAAACTATAAACAGTTCATGAATTGGGACGCGAAAAGCATTCTCTTTATTACTTAGAATGAGTCAACTTACAAAAGCTGAGACAGACCACCGCTCCTCGAACCTGATCCTGGGCTCCTCTTCTTTTGTCCTTCAACTGATTTGCTTTAAATCTCCTTTGGCATAAGGAAAGGCTAAAGGGTTAGGACAATGGGAATACGTAAATGGGCAGAGTTTCTTTGCTATATTTTTCCTCTTCCAAATGGGACCCCTACCCCTTCTTTTATAGGCTAGAAGGAGCTAGGTATTTGGATGAACCCTCGGCCATGCATGGCCGGAAGTTTCAGTTAACTCACCCATAGCTTTTTTTTCCGTCAACAACTTTCATTTTTTCATGCTTTTGTCGATCCACATGGACTGTTTTGGGTCAGCCAGCGTGTACACGCATGCAGTATGGATTAGGGTGCATGGGCCTTTATACAAGAATATTTTCAGAGACTTGTTCAATAGTATTTTGACAAAGAAGGGATATGAGTTGGCCTGATGCCAGGTAAGCATGTGTGGTGAAATTTAGGGTTATAAGAGATGCCCCCTAATGTGCGAGGTTAGAAGATCATTTGATGGCCGAAATACATTACCAATCTTTACTAATGTGCCGAACGATTGAGCCCAAGGATCAGGAACCGGGAGGTGTCGTCTGCAAAATAACAAATGTCTCACCGAGGCGGCCATACCCATGCTCGGGATNGATTCGGCATGATGGTTGGAGATGAGATCTTCAGAGCTCGAGCAACAACTTCAAAATATTCAAAACTCGGGTAGGAGTGTAATATGAGTGTACGACTGCACTACCCAGAGGTCTTTGACGACTCGTTGGTCATGGACTTGATAATCTTGATGATCGGACTGAAGGCTTCAGTGATTTCGAACAAGGACTTGATTGGATGTTCAGGATGGTCGGGTATGCGGACAAGAGACATATTGCATAGGGGTCGACTCAGGCTTAGTGACAAACTTCCCTTGGAAAATAGCACGACAAATGATGAGACTCAGGCAACATGTATGTTAGTCATAAGTCTATGAAGAAGGAGGCAATGCAAACTCTCCATATGTTTGGAAGGATAACCAAACGGTGGAGGACACAACTCTATATAGCGAGATAAGCTTCCTAAGGTCGTACTAATCCCATAGTATGATGAACAAACGGACAAATGTTCTTTATCCAAGGGAGACTCATTATGCTACCAATAAAGAAAATAATTTCCCCTTCCTCTTTTTGGGGTATATTTGATTTTTTTGTTCTTTTCGATAATTGTGGAAAAAAAATGAAAGAATATTATGTTACAAAGGAGGAATGATTGTTGCAAACATACAAGCTCGAGGCACAAGGAAAAGACTGATGTTCTAGTAGAATGACACTCGGGAAAAATCCTCTGAAGGCTAAAGGTGTTAAGACGCAGAAGCAAATTGTTACAAGGCTGGTGTATAAGGTATGCAAACACGGTTAATAAAACACACAATGGTAACGTCATTCAATTTAAGTTTAATGAGCCCAGAGAAGGTAAGCTCGGTGGTTTTTTATATTTAGAGAGTCTGAAAAAACATAAAAGGAGACTGCATTGGGGTACCTTTTTTGAATATAGTCTAGTCAGTTCGAAAAAGGGGTAAACTAGCACTAATTAGACGTCGATTCAAAACCATTTTAACGAGTGTGACAAGGACAAGATCACTCGGCTATTTTTTCGTTTTTAAGGAGTCTGAAAAAAGATTAACTATGGACTCCATCAAGAATATTCTTTTGGACCAATTTAACGAGTGTGAAAGAATAAGGTCACTCGGTGATCTTTTCAATTTTAGGGAGTCTGAAAAGAGCTTAACTATGGACTCCATGGGGGTTTCTTTTTCGTAAGCTTAGTCCCTCAGGCCTGAAAAAGGGATAAAATTATACCTGAGAATACTCTTCTAAAGAACAGGAGTTCCATAGAGTATACCTTCGTTCGTACAGTTGGCTATCTAGACCGAAAAAGGGGTAAACTACCGCCAGACAGACATGACTTCAAATTGAAGTTTAACGAGCGTGAAGGGCCACACGATCGCTCGACAATATTTTCATGTTTAGAAGGTCTGAAAAGGGCTTAAAAGGAGACCCGTTATTTCTTGGGAGTTGCAAGATACCAGATATATAAAATATGAAGAACAGAAATAAAATCCTAGAAATGACAGAATAACAGTAAAATATCCAGCATAATCTTCACTATACACAGAAATGATATACGAGATAGCAATAGAAAAAGCACTTTGATTCAAAAAGCAATGTTCACAGGCCTCTTTGAGGGGGAAACCTCCAGTCAATAAGTGCTCTATTACAATAATCTCCAAGCTAGGGTTCTCATACCCTCGCCCCTTATTTATACTAAATATGTCTATTAAGAGAAGCATCTAGAGGAAGATCCTTCTA
>SNQJ01S0067326.1:18266-39781 GCA_010110895.2 Picea sitchensis | reverse complement strand
CCTCCCTTGGCAGCCTACGCCATCCCTGTTCTTACATTATTTTATTTCTTTCCCTTAATTTCTGTCACAGTTCATTAAATGCATTCCACAGTTTGATTATCACACAATTAATCATGCTTAATTTCTTTAACTGATTTTTTTTTTATAATCTTTAATCATTTATTCAATTAGGGTCGTTACAAATATGTGGAATCTTCATAAGCTCAAACATGGAGATGTTGGCTTTAGTCTTCTTCAGTTCTTCCAGGAAATCATATTCCAATCTGTCCAGGGGTATGGAAGAATCACTGGGTTTTGGTGTTTGATCAGTCGTTTTAGGGTTGGAGGATGTGGTTTTGGAGGGATTGGGGTTAGTGTTGGTTGGAGAATATGATTGTTTGGTAATGGGCATGTTGGGGGAGGTAGGATTAGCAGTATTGGGGTGGTGATCAGAAGATTTATTGTTGGCGTTCCTAGTAGTAAGAACATTTTGTGACATGTGTACCTCTTCAACTTCTTGTTCATCTCCACCATAAGAAATATACCAAAACAAATTTGATTATTTCTCTTAAGGCTCTTGAGACTCTTGAGGTTGTTTCGATTGTTCTTGATTTTCTTCTCCTTCTTCATCGACCTTAGTCATATTCTTTGTTGCCCAGGTTTGGAGATCATGGACAATATCTTCCATGTTAATGCCTTTCATTTGAGGAGGGGTGGTTTTGTTGGTTGGTGGAGTGATTTTATATTTCTTGGGGGGGAACCTAAAGAATTTTTTTTGGCTAGAGGATCTTTCTCCACCACCTTTTTTCAAGTCTATTAGATCATTGGATAATTTATTAATGATACTATGAAGAGATTCCATATCCATTGCATCAAAAATTTTTTATCTTCACTTGGTTTGGACATAAATGCTTTACCCTTATAACTGCCTTTTAAACTCATCCTATTTTTTTCAAATTTAAGGCCCTCTTGGAAAGATTCTTCTAGATTTCCTTTCTTAGAGTTTTTTACATTCATGTCCATGGACATAGGTAAACCAAAGGTGTAGAATTCAATAGTTACATCTTCAACCGATTTAGAGGTACATGGGATTTGTTTCAACAGAGTAAGGAAACATCGGTTGTAATCAGTCACTAATTATTTTGAATCCATATTGACTCAATTCTAGCCCACCCAATCTGTTTCTTGGCTTTGTAAGTTTGGAAAGCATAATTGGGACTATCATGGAAAATAATGATGTAAGAGAAATTACAAAGGCTCTCCACGGGAATGAAGAAATGAATCTGGCAAACAATAGTTCTCTTATGATTATTTCTTCAAAAATTACAAAAATTGAGTAGGCCAATGCCACACATAGTGCCAATATAATGAGTCTTCTTCTTCTTCATATTTTTTTTTTGAATCTCTGGAGGTAGCATGCAATACACTTCGCTCATTAATCCTATCTCAACATGTGAACTCAATCACATTGGTTTACAAAAGTCAAGACATTGGGATTTCATTTCAATCTAAGGTAATGGAAGATGTTACAGTTCATCAAATTTGTGATCCCATGGAGATCAAAGGACCAAGTTCTCTTCAATCAATAGAGGAACATGAAGCACAAGGAAGTGTCCAATTCTATCTAGGTAGAATGTTCTTTCAAATTGTTTGTATCTTGTCTCAATACGTGGAACTCTTGTTTTTAGAAGGAAATAATAATTATAGTTATTACTATATAAATACGTATAATTTTGGTACAATCTCAGAATTCTACTAAATGTATTCACTAATAGAAATACGTGGAACTTTTGTTTTAGAAGGAAATAATAATTATAGTTATTACTACATAAATATGTATAATTTTGGTACAATCTCCGAACTCTACTAAATGTAATTTTGTTTTAGTTTTCTTTTAAAAATTGTTGAAATGAAGTGGAAATAATTATCTCCCTATCTTCTATGGCCTTCATGAATTAATTTAAATATTAAGTATCTCATGAATAATAGTTATTTACTACATGAACAATTCTTAAATTATGAAGATTTATATATTTGCAAAACACTTTAAGCATTGTTTGTGTTAGCATTAAACTCTTTCAAAATGGCTTGTATAAACATATATGTGATATCTAGACATACAATCTCAAAGTAGTGTAACATATGTTTGTCAATTATGTTGTGTACTTTAATCCATTCAAAGTCATAGATAACAATTCATGTAGAGAATCATTCACCATCTCTATATGCTCAAAATAGAACTTTTGTTTTCCCATACGAAGTTGGACTATGAGAAATTGTTACTATGATCTTAAACAACTACTTATATGAAAACAACCTTCCAAAAATTTCAATTTTTTTTAAAGACTTGAGAATGACCAAAAATAAGTTATGGTGATATTTTCATAGAGATGCATGTACAATCTCTTGTTGTGATATACTTGGTACATTGAGTGTAATGCACTTTGATTGTATGAAATTGTACAAGTTAAGGTATTATTATTTATGGTACCACCATACTAAACAAATCGGATATTTATTCTTCATATCACATTCTATCATTCCCTTCATAATTACCTTATGATTCTTTACATCAGGTTTTATATACACATGAATGACAAAGTAAGATGCAACATGATGCAAAACAACATAGCAAAAAAAATCAAAATTTTGAGCATTCTGTGTATGATGCAAATACAACTTAAAATCTTGATGCAACAACAAATAAACCTCAATATGGGTTTGAGGGATAAAGTGATACAAATTAGTTATTTCATAGCCCTATATTGTAGTAGTGAGGATGAAGGTGGTGGTGGTGGGGATAAGAACGATGATGGTGGGGTGAAGAAGAATTGGGAGGAGATGGTGATAAGAAGGGAATTAATGAAATCCAGAGAGGTTGAAGACAAGAAGGGTGAAGGAATAAAAAATAAGTTCTTATTCCTAGATATGTCATTGAGTATGAAGTTCGTCCTACTCCTATAATGTAACTTTCTTGAGTACTATTAGTAGATATGTGTTTTGGGTATTATTGAATTCTTTGGGAATTGAAATGTAATGATTTGAGGATATGACAGCCTTATCAAGCCCACCAAAATCAAACAAGATGATAGAGAATAATTCTTTAGCATGAATATAGGCTAAATGGCATATCAAGACACTAGATACTTATTAGTAGTTTGAATGATGATTGTTTTTCTTCTTCAATGTAGCTTTTTAACCTCTACATTAAAGAAAAATAATGAATTATAAATTTACTAAGCTATTTATTTAAAAATTGGTTATAAGAAGAATGTATATCAAAATCTACTTTAACTAAGATTTACCAAGCTATTTATTTATCAATAAACCTAGTGTCTAAACTCCATTTTCTAAACTCATGGCATACCTTCGAGTTACAGAGATATTACATATTCATATTTGATAATATCCATAAACAATCACTACGCTAGCTCTTTGGCGCTCGAGAAAAGATCAGACAATACCACAATAAATCACCAAAATTGAGATGGTTACTCCATTGCCTAAAATCATGGCATATCTTCGAGTTACAAACCTATTACTTATTAGTCCCTGCCCTTTAGGCTGGAGACTATTAGTAATCGATTTTTAGTCTACCTATTAATTTGGCATGAAAACCAATGGCCTCTCATTGTTTTAACCCAAAGTTTCATATAATTCATATGCTTTAAGTGGAAATTTCATTCACTTTATCCTAAGTTTTGAGTTTTCACTCTTATTTGGCCTCTTCCCGAGGAAAAGTTGGACAATATCTTAGTCTATCTTTATTTTTCATGCACAAATTGAGGTAGTGTTTTTTCCCAACAAAGTAATGCTAGTAAAGTAATGCTAGTAATGAGGCTAGAATTACTTCTTTACATTAACTGTTTGTTGTAATGCATACTTCATAGCCCTTGGTGATCTGCCTTGATTTGCAGTTGCTTCCACCTAGTACACCAACATCGGAGACAACACCACCAAACAAAAGGGATAGAGGATGTTTTGACTCTTGTTTCTTTCTTCCTGCCTGCAGCCAAGATGATAGAGGATGTTTTGACGCCGCCTGCGGGGCTGGTGGCGGAAGCATTGACTACCCGACTATCGAAATTTCAGATATCTCTTTGCCCACAAAGTGTCCAAGGTTTAATGCTTCCATGTCTGATAGCATTGTAGCAATGCAACTGAAGGATATAACCACTCTTTCCTTTCTTCTACCTGTCATCCAGACTTGATATCCTTCCCAACAATCGAACTCTGGTTTCCTCTATCTGTTCCAATCCCTGGGTTGTAGTCTGATTCCACTATATTTAATTAAAATTTTATTAGTTTGGTGGCATGCTCCACAGACATCTTTTAGCCAGCCAACCAGCTAAGAATTTTCTCTGCAGTTGCAGTTAACTATAATAGCGAATGTATCCAGAAATAACTTTTAGTTTGTCACGCAAAAGGTTTCTATTGTTGTTGTAAACATTAGACGACAATTGAGTCTATTTGTAGCAGCTACTGTCTTAAGCATTGTAATCTGCAACTTGAAAATAGTTGTTGTAGCTACGTAGAGCAATAATGAAACCATTCAAGGATTTTTTCTTCCACATAATGAGGCACAAAATCAAGTGGGAGTCCCTCCACTAAAATGGGATGTGGAGCTTACAACATATGCGCATACTTACGCAAGGGAAAAAATGCATGATTGCCTCCTCCATCATTCGAACGACCCATTCAGAGAGAACATATTCTGGGGGGTAGGGACTTGCTGCACTACAACCCGTCTTGTTCATATTTGATCTCTACGCTACGCTAGCTCTTTGGGATCTAGAAAAGCTCAGACAATACCACAATAAAAAATCACTATATGCTAATTGTTTGCATTAATACCACAATAAAAAATCACTATATTCTAATTGTTTGCATTAGGAAAAAAAATCATTAGCATAGATTTTTAATGAAAAAAAAACTTATGCATAATCTTTGGTGATTTTTTATAATTAAAAATGAATAATTTTTTCAAATAAAATAAAATAGTGTTTTTTTTTTTCAAACTAAATTGAACTTAAGCAGCCATACATGAATAAGATGTTGTCGAGTCGATAGAACCTAAATGCAACCCAACACAAACCAAAACCAATTATTCTACATCCCTCACTGATAAAAACAAGCAAGTATATTTCCTACTTTTACTTCCACTAAATGGAAGCTTGATACTGAAAGCTTGAAGAATTCAGTTGTGTGGGCAGAGGCAAAACAACGAAATACACAACAAATGGCGATTCTATTGAACACACAGATGAATGGTTACAATGCATGATTTTATAGAGGGAGAAGAACCTTCTGGAGGCTCCCGAGACAGTCTGGAGTGTCGGCAGAGTTTTCTGGAGTGTTCATGACGGGCGGTGGAAGAACAGTGACGACGGTTGAGTAGAAGGTTCGGTTTAATGGTGGTAGGTAGAAATTATTATATGCCAACACTCCCCCCTAATTTCTACTACTAATTACATTAATATTTACAATGCCCAATGCTTCTCTTAAATACTCAAATTGGTCTTGTGCTAAAGCCTTTTGTAAATATGTCTGCAAGTTGTTCATTTGATCTGCAATGTTGTAGGACGAGTTCTCCATTGTTGAAAAGTTCTCGAATGAAATGATATCTTGTGTCGATATGCTTTGTCTTCTTGTGAAAAACATGATTCTTTGATAGTGCAATGGTGGACTTGTTGTCACAGTAGATTGTAGTAGCCTTTTCTTGATTGTGCATTAGATCCTTCAAAATTCTTCGCATCCAAACTGCTTGGCATGTTGTTGATGTACTTGCTACATACTCTTCTTCTGCTGATGAGATTATCACTATTGGTTGCTTCTTTGATGCCCATGCTACTGCTCTTGATCCAAAGTTGAACACTTATCCTGATGTGCTCTTCCTGTTATTTACATTATCTGCAAAATCACTATCAGTGTATCCATGCTGTATTATTTGGAAATTGATTCACAATGTACGATTTGTAAATTTCCTGCAATGTATCTTAATAATCTTTTTCCTGCTTGCCAATGTGGGTTCTTTGGTGTGTCCATGAATCTAGAAATAAGCCCGACTCCATACATTATATCGGGCCTAGTTCGCGTTAAGAGATACATCAAACTTCATCAATTTTCACGAGATATGGTTGGATCAAAATCCATCTCATTTTGTTCTCTACTTAGTTTTGTGCCAAAGCCCTTACCCGGGTGTAGGCACGGTTGGTTTATGTTCGACCTTTTTAAGAAATCTTTTGCATATTTACTTTGACGGATGAAAATTCCTTTATCATTTTGTGTGACTCAATGCCAAGAAAATAGTTCATTAACCCCAAGTCTGTTATCTCAAATTCGTTTTTCATTGTTGATTTAAACATATTAATAGAGATTAAACATAGATCAAATCATCAACATATGATGCAATCAAGATCTGACCTTGTTCATTGACTTTTGGTGTATAGTGTAGGCTCACTAGTTCTTCTTATGAGTTCATTTTTACATCATGTATGAATCTATCCTGCTATACCAAGCCTTTGGTGCTTGCTTCAATCCATAAAGTGCCTTTTTAACCTGTAAACCTTGTCTTCTTGTCCTCTTACTTCATACCTTGGTGGTTGCTGCACATAGACTTCTTCTCCTAAATATCCATTCAAGAAGGTTGATTTGACATCATTTGATAAACTTTCCAATTATGTTGAGCTGCGATAGCTAGTACCATCCTAATTGTGTCAAGTCTTTCTGGTGCAAGTGTTTTCATTGTAATCAACTCCATATTCTTGTGCAAATCCTTTAGCTACTAATCTTGCCGTATGTTTGTCAACTTCTCCATTTTGCCTTATATTTAGTTTTATATGCCCATTTCACACCTATGCATTCTTTCTCCTTAGGTGAATCTTCAGATCCCATGTATCATTTTTCTTTATAGATTCCATTTCTTCATTCACTGCATTAATCCAATGTTCTTCCTTAATTGCATCCTCAAAGTATATATATAGGATCTTGAGTAAATAGAGCAAAATTGGTTTGCAAATCTATTCTATCTCCTTGATCATATATTTCATGCAAGCTTCTAGTCTTTTGCCTCTTAATCTTAGTCTTAATGATTCAAGTGTAGGAGTTGAGTCATTACTTACTTGTGGACTTGATGTTTCTCCTTGCTCACCTTGCCTTTGTGAGTTTTCTTCTTGTGGAATGCTTGATGGTGTTCCTCCTTGTTCATTTGAGTGTTCTCCTACTCCTTTTCTCCTTGTTCTTCATATAGTATTCTTGTACTTGTAATTGTCTTGTCTACATTGCCATCCCAAGATTCTTCCTCTTTGAATGCAACATCTCTACTTACAATGAATTTCTTGTTTATAGGATTAAACAACTTATATGACTTATATTGTTCATCATAACCAATGAAAATGCATTTTTCACTTTATCATCCAATTTACTCCTTCTTTGTTTAGGTATATGTGCATATGCAATACAACCCGAATACTTTAAAATGAGATACACTATGATGCTTACACTCCATGCTTCTTGAGGAAGCATGCTTCTTACAATCGTTTTTGGACTCCTATTCAATGCTGTAGTGCACAAGCTCTTGCTTCAGCCCAATATTCATTAGATAGTTTCTTTCCTTTCAACATGCTTCTTTCCATCTCCATTGTTATTTTGATTCTTGGATTCTGCCTTTACCATTGTGTTGAGGTGTGTAGCTTGTAGTGAATTGCTTCTTTATTCCATGATACCTGGAATACTCCAAAAACTCATTTTACTTGTATTCTCCTCCTCTATACGATCTTAATATCTTAATGGATAGACCACTCATTTCTCAACCAATGCCTTGAATTCCTTAAGCTTGTCAAATGTTTTGATTTGTGTTTTAGGAAATAAACCCATGTTTTTCTACTATAGTCATCAATGAATGTTAAAAATATATGCTCCCCCCTAATGATGGTGTCTTCATTGGACCACACACAAATCGTATGCACAATTTCTAAAAGGTGCCCAAGCTCTATATGAATTCTCTTTTGGAAATCTTATCCTATGTTGCTTGCCCAAATACAACTTTCACATGAACTAATTGGTGCTTGAATAGGTGGGTAAACCTTTACCATTTCATTTCTTTGCAATAGAGATAGTGCTTTGAAGTTTAGATGGACATACCTCAAGTTCCATATCCATGCTTGATCTTGGCTTGATGCCTTGAAACTTGCTCCAATCTTCTCCATCATTTCGTTTTTCATGTGAAGTGGGAACATTCTATTGTCTGTCATTTAATCCTTGCAATCACCACTTACTAGGAATATCAAATATAGTGCATACATCATTCTCAAAGAAATTTATAACTTGTACTTGAGTAAGTTGTCCCACACTTATGAAGTTATGCTTCAAACGACAAATTGTATGGGAATAGTTTTTCCACCCCCCTATTTGTTATTACATTGATTGCACATTTTCCCATGACTTCTACAATATTATCATTACCCAATTTTAATTTGTGCTTTAAATGATGTATTCAAATCCTCAAACAACCCTTTATTTCCAATCATATAGTTATTACAACCACTATCAAGAAACCAAATGTCACTTGCATTTTCTTGAGCCACATCACATGTAATAAACAGTATCTCAGAACTACTCTCAGAAAAATGTGCATTTTGCTTTCTCATATCTTCTTGTCTCTTTTGGCATTCACTTTTTAAGTGTCATATATGCCGATGTAATAACATTGAATATTTGGTTGTCATGCTTGATTATGATTTTTCCTTGAGTTGAAATTTTGATTTCTCCTTCCTCCTGTGTCTTGATACTTTCTTTCTTCTCTTTGAAAGTTACTTCTTCCTCTTCCTCTTCCCTCTGAAACTTGGATTTCCTCTTCTTCTGCCTCACCTTAAAATGTCATTTTGTTTTGAATGCATGCTCCAATGTGGTATTGTCATTCATGTTCAACTTGTCTTCATAATTTTCAAGGAGCCAACCAACTCATCCATAGAATATTTATTCAAATCTTTAGATTCTTCAATTACCACAACAATTGCATCAAAATTTCTAGGCAAACTTCTTAAAACCTTTTTCCACAACCTTCTGATCTAATAGTTCATCACCATTTTGCCTTATTTAATTAACCAACTCCGTAACACGATATATAAACTGATCTGTTGAATCGAGTCTCTTTCATTTGCAAGTTTTCAAATTTCCTTCTAAGTGCTTGGAGTTTGGAGATTTTTACCTTGCTAGTGTCTTGATAAGTTGTCTCTAGAATGTCCCATGCTTGCTTGTTTGTGGTAAGTAGGTTTAATCCCAGCTGGCTGTAGGAATAGTGCGTGTGATTATCTGCAAAGCCCTTTTACTCTTTTGCGTATTTTCATCAAGCTTTTTCTTTTCATCAGCATTCAAAATAGTTTTCTTTTCATCAGCACTCAAAATAGACTCATCTTGTGGTTCAGTATAGCCATTCATTACTATATCTGTTAGCTCATATGAATCAAATGCTAATTTCATTCTAAATGCCCAATTATCATAATTTTTCCCAGAAAATGTTGGAGTCATGAGCTGCTGAAATGCCATTTTCTTAAAATAAATCAAGCCCAAAAATTTCAGCAAAATAGACAGAGTATGGTAAAAGGGGGCAAGTGCTCTTTACAAATCTTCTTCCTTCACAGATCCCTGCTCCACTTCAAACGTTCATGTGCTCTCTTTTCCTTCATTAACAAGTGTCCACGGCTCAATTCCCCTGCAGTGAAAATATGATCAACTATGGCGTTGATTGGGAGGGATAGACTAAGAGCAACCACGGGCGAGTTGGGCGGCTCTACAAGAAACTGACAAGAACTCTCTGAACTGTGGCAGTGAGTACCAAAATGAAAAAAATAGTATAGCTACTGTAGTACACACAGTATCTCAGAATATTGAACACAGAAGTACAGCTCGACAAGAACTCGCTAGCAGATATTTGAAATTACTACTAAATGAGACTGAAGCAGAGAGAATATATCTATTTGAAAAAAAAAATCAACTTCAGGAACATTCACATTTACAGCAGCGCATTTCCCTTGCAGAGTCAAAAAAGTAGATTAACAGTAAAAATGCATCGCCGACCTTGCCTTCAAACGAGCCCAAAATTTTTTTTAACAGGAAATCGCGGCAATATCTTCACGCCGTCTGCTTACTGCAACCTTCAACGCTTGACCTCACTGCTCTATATGGAAGCTGCGGCTTCCTCTCACACTCTCACAACAGTTCGCTCACCTCACTCTGATACCACGATGTGTGGGCAGAGGCAAAACAACGAAATACACAACAAATAACGATTCTATTGAACACACAGATGAATGGTTACAATGCATGATTTTAAAGAGGGAGAAGAACCTTCTGGAGGCTCCCGAGACAGTCTGGAGTGTCGGTAGAGTTTTCTGGAGTGTTCATGACGGGCGGTGGAAGAACAGTGACGGCGGTTGAGTAGAAGGTTCGGTTTAATGGTGGTAGGTAGAAATTATTATATGCCAACATCAGTTGCATCCGCGGGGAATCCGTGATTGATTAACTGGATTGATAACTAATACTAAAAATAATTATGTGGATGAGGGAAAAATGGTAATGCCATAAATATATATGTTGGCTTCCATGTTGTTATTATGTTGAAGGAAAACATCTAACTCTAGATTCTCTTCAGACAAGCCACTTCTTTGTTAATTATCAGAACTTCACACTCTGCATCTCTATGATTCCATAAAACAAAACTAACTTCACACTCTGCATATCTATGATTCTATAAAACAAAAACTTTCATATGTAAACAATATTGAGAGACCATAGTGCTGAAATAATGCATAGAAGCTTTCTTTAAGAAAAATTCAAAATGCAAATTGAAAAAAAAAACATTGTATCACAATTGCACACAAGCAATGGGAAGAGAAACAATTCCTTTAAATGATATCTATTTGCTTTTCATTGACTTCTAATAGTCCAAGTGATAAATCGCTGCAGTATATCGGATTCTACTTTAGTCCAGGTTTACCAAGCTATCGTGGCATACTTAAGTTACAAAGATATTACCTATTATAATTCCATAATAGCCAGAAACAATCGCTACGTTGGCTCTTTGGGTTCCAGAAACCAGAAACTCAAACAATACCACAATAAATCACCAAAATTGAGATGATTTTCAAACACTGTATCCTATTATAATTCCATAATAGCCAGAAACAATCGCTACTTTGGCTCTTTGGGTAACTCAAACAATACAACAATAAATCACCAAAATTGAGATGATTTTCAAACACTGTATTGCTTGTACTAAGCCTCAATAAGTTGAGTACTTCCTATTAAATTAAATGACAATAAAAACTTGTAAAATTTTCCTTAGAAGAAACTAACACAGTTTTTTCTTATCCTTGGACATAACTAAAATCCTATTAAGATTAAATCGCAACAAAGCATTGTAAAAATCTTTTCAGAAGAAAAAGCAGAGTTTTGTTCAAAAAAATTACCCATTGTAGGATCGGTGGACATAAAGCCAAATGTAAGGAAAGCTTATAGCTGAAATATTCTAGATTGTCATACAAAACTCTTCACCTCATGTGCAAAGAAGCCTCTTCGTTCCTTTAATTTGTCAAAATTACACCCTGTAATCTGTAATCTGATGATCTGTGTTTTTGTTGGACGTGCTATAGAAACAACCATAAGAAACTCGGGTAAGATAGTACCGCATCACATTAAACTTCTACGACCACTTTCAATTAATTTTGTTGAACTTAAACAACTGATATATTTAGATTTATCAAGCTTCTTCAATCTGACCCAAGTACCAAATCCTTCTCACTTATTGCAACTTCACTATCTTATATTGCAAGACTGCACTAATGTATACAACCCATCAGATGTTTTGGGAAACATATAGACTGAAATATATAGACTTCAATGGCTGTGTTATGAAAGTTGTTCCAACTTTTTGTACATCCCTGGACAGATCCAAATCCAACCATTCATGACTATCCAATCACATCCCTTAGCATACTACCACTGAATGTGTTGCTTCCAAAGGTGATCGATGCCAAACTTACCAAAACAACAAATTAAAAAAAAATACACAGTTCAATAAAGTCCACTTTAATTAAGACAACCTGTCCGAAAGAAAAATCAAGATACTCAGGTCAGATAATGGAGGAGAGTACACCTCAAATGAATTTGGAAATTTTTGCAGAGATGTCAAGATTAAGAGGGAGCTCATCACTCCCTATAATCCTCAACAAAATGGTGTAGAAGAAAGAAATAATATAACAATTATGGAAGTAGTGAAGAATATGATTCACGATCAAGATATTCCAATGCACTAATGGGCTGAAGCAGCAAGAACAATTGTTTATCTCCAAAACAGATTATCCCATAGTGCACTTGGATTCAACCCCCCCGAACAAATATTCAAGAAGACAGAAGTAAGCCATCTAAAAATATTTGGTTGTCCAGTATTTGTACACATTTCAAAAGAAATGAGAACTAAGCCAGATCCTTCAAGAAAGAAGGGAATATTTGTTGGATATTGTGAGGTCTCTAAGGCCTTCAAAATTTACATACTAGGTTACCATCATATTGAGATCAATAGAGATGCACCCTTTGATGAAGATGCATCACTCAAAATATCAAGGAAATTCCAGCTTCAACAAGTATATGAAGAAGAACCTGTAGCTCCTAGAGTTGTAGAACCAGTGAAGGAAGTCACAGTTACTCCTGATGAAGAGATTCCAGAAGATCATGATATGATAGAATCTGAAGAACCTCCTCGGATGACAATCTCTCACAGGAGAAATCCATCTTGGGCGAGGGAACTTATTCAAGATGGAGAGAAATATGGTGCCCCAGATGGAACCATTAGACAAAGCAAGAAACCTAATCGATTCTCCAGTTATATGGCCTTGATGTGTGATCTCATAGAAAAGGAACCTACCTTCTTTGAAGAATCCATTCAGAACAAAGAATGGGCGGATTCCTTGACAGAAGAATACTATTCCATTATAAAGAATGATGTATGGGAAGTAGTTCCCAGACCAAAGAAAAAATATGTGGTATCTTCCAAGTGGATATAGAAGATAAAACATCCAGCAGACATAAGCATTGAAAAACATAAAGCAAAATTTGTGGATCGTGGTTTTTCTCAAAAGGAAGGTATTGATTACGAAGATACGTTTTCTCCTGTAGCCAGATACACTTCTATCAGAACCATCATAGCTCTTGTAGCCAAAATGAAGTGGAAGTTACACTAGATGGATGTGAAAACAACCTTCTTAAATGGTGTTATTGAAGAAGAAGTGTATATGGAACAACCACAAGGGTTTTAAGTTGAATATAGAAAGACTCATGTCTGCAGGTTGAAGAAAGCTTTGTACGGGTTAAAGCAAGCTCCTAGAGCTTGGTATGGCAGAATTGATAGTTTCCTGATGAGTTTGGGATTTACCAAGAGTAAAGATGGTTCTAACCTTTACTTCAAGGTTATGAATGATGAGACAGTTATATTGCTACTATATGTGAATGACTTATTCTTAAGAGGAGAAGAAAATCTCATCACAGATTGTAAGAAGAAGCTCGTTGGAGAGTTTGAGATGAAAGACCTAGGACTGATGCATTATTTCTTAGGTCTTGAAGTTTGGAAGATCCCAGAGAATATATTCCTTAACCAAGGGAAGTATGTAGTTGAAATACTAAAGAGATTTGACATGTTGGAATGTAAATCCATGAACACACCCATGGAAACAAAGTTGAAGATCCTAGTTGATCCTTCGTCATAATTAGTTGATGCTACTCTATATAGACATATTATTGGTTCTTTGATGTATCTGACGAATACAAGGCCAGTATATGCTTTGATGTGAACACCTTGAATCAGTATCTGGTAGAGCCCAGACGTATTCAACTTGTAGTTGCAAAGCATGTGATGAGATACTTTCAGGGTACATTGGATTATGGTCTTTGTTATACTAGAGATCATGACTTTAGAATGTATGGTTATACTGATTCAGATTGGGCTGGAAGTGACTATGATATAAATAACACTTCGGGATGTTCTTTTAATCTGGGGTCAACCATGACTTCATGGAAAAGAAGGAAGCAATCCAATATTTCTTTCAGCATGACAGAAGCATAATACATTGTAGCATGTTCTGCAAGTTGTGAAGCCATATGGCTTCTGACAAGTCTATTCAATTTGGATATGGAAGCCATTGTGATTCTATGTGATAACCAAAGTTGTATAAAGATGATGGAGAACCCAATTTTCCATGATAACTCGAAGCACATAGAGATCCAGTATCACTACATTCATGATATGGTGTAGAGGGGAGCTGTAAAGCTCCAATATGTTGGCACAGATGAGCAGGTTGCAGATGTGTTGACCAAGCCTCTATCTCATATAAAGTTGGAGTACTTCCGAGACAATCTTGGTGTTGTTTGAAAGGACCTCCCTCGAAAGAGGGAGTGATGCTGATGATACTATGGTATCCTAAGCAACAACGGGTAGCTCCATCAGGATTTTATATCCTAGGGTATTGATCATCCCTAGATAGATCCCGAAGTTCCGGTAAGGATGGTGTGTCAGAGTACCTATGCATGTATATGCCACATGTGGTCGGTAGTGGTAGATCCGTTAGGATTTTATATCCTAGGGAATCTTTTGATTCCTAGGAAAATCCCGAAGGTTCAGTAAGGACAATATTTCAGAGTACCACATGATAGTTTGTTAGTATTTTATATCCTAGGGAATCTTATGATTCCTGGGTATATCCCGAAGGTCCACTAAGGACAATTTGTTAGATTACACACAAAATGTTGTTGTTGCACCTGCCTCATTATTTTTCCATATGATGGAGATGTTTTTGTCTCAGCCTCGTGTTGATGATGTTGTTTTCTCAACCTCATGCTGATTATGTTGTTGTTTCAACCTCATGTTGTTGATGATGTTGTATCGTCCTCATGATGTTGATGTTGGTGTACCAGCCTCGGTTTGGTGATACTGTTGTTTTATTGTTATGCTAATTGATGTTGATGCAGATGATGATGATGATGATGATACTCTAGCTCCATGCTGTGAACGATGATGTTATTGATGATGAGACAAACTTTTGATGATTTGTAGATATGCCAATCAGTGTTCTAGATTCTTATGATGTTTCTTTACTCTCTCTCTTGATGATGTTTCATTGGGCTATGTTAGTAGAATACCCTTCTCATTAAGGGGGAGTGTTGAAATATTGTAACTTTGAAGAATATTATAATTATATTTGAGTTATTATCTTATAGATCAAACCTCATTTTGTGGATTGATCATGTCAGGTCTCGTATAAAACCAAATCTCCTTTTTTGGATTGGTCAAACCATATTCATATGGTGGTATTTGTAAATTCATACCCTAGGGTTTATAAAGTGGTTCTAACCACTCTTGGAGGAAGTCGTCCCTACTTAGTGAAGAGACATAACTCTAACACCTCCTCACTAGTATTTATAAGTGAGGATGGCGCCTCATTTGTTCACTCACTCACTCACTTCTAGTGCGTATCTTTTGAAGGAAGATGCAGTTGCAAGAATAAGGAGAAGAGAGGTGCATGCTCAGTCCTATATTATTCTTGGTGGTTTGGTCTTAGTCCTTGCATTGTATTGGAAATATATTATTGAGGAATTTTTTGTTGGGTTTTCTCCTCCATGAGGGTTTCTCAGGATAAAATGTTGTGTACCTTGTGATTGTGTTTCTTTCAATGATCCTGTTTATGTTGTTGTTTTGGAAATGAATTGAATTCTTTAGTAAATTGAAAATAACCTAATAACAACATTAAATTTAACATTATGTTCTCTAGATATTGTTATTACACACATGCCTCATCAATGGTCCTTCGTTTTAAGAGAATCACTTATTTTCGAAAATGACTCTCTGCGCCCCCTATATACTTGAGGAGTAAGAATGGTTTCATAGGAGAGATACTAGACATGATTTCCATCTTCCTGAATTTAGTCATGTACTCTTACACACTCTTCCCTTTCCTAGACTTGAAGTGATGCCAATTGATTCATTGGTCCTCTACATACCAAATAGGGTAGATTTGGGACTTGATGAGGGTTTTAAAATCCTCCCACTTATTTATTGGTAGGTCAAACTCTGGCCTAAGTGTCTCTATGTGTATTTCCCACCAAGTTAGTGCACAACCCTCTAGTTTCAATTGGGAAAATTAAATTTTCCACTCTTCATCCATAATATGGACACGAAAATACACTTCTAATTCTGGCAACCAATGATTCAACTTAACAACATCGATATCACCATGATAGGTTCGATGTCCACTTTCGCTTCCTTTTTTAATAGAGGTTTTGAATGAGTAATGGCACTATAACTTGGTTGCTCTTTTCTTGACTCCTTTTTTTGTTCTTCATTATCATCTGGTTTCCCATTAGATGTAGATTTTGATTTAGAGCCACCACCCATCCCAAAGAGTCTGAACCCATTTTCTAGAGCCTACATGAGGAGGTCCATGTTGTGAGAGATAACAACGAATTTCTCTTCCATCTTCAAAAATATCTTTTTTTCTACACCACAAGGGTTTTTATGAACAGACTCAACCACCATGGCTAGGGTTCTATGACTTCCTTCTTAAGACAACCCCTAGATACTACAACTTCCCACAAATACCCCAAACAAAATTGCTTTGATACCAATATGATCTTTAGAGTTCCATGGATATTCCATTGGAATAGTTCATCACACAGATATTATAATATTATGAAATGTTAGAATATGAAATTCATTTCCTTAGATCACATATTAATTATTATTAGTTTACTTCTCATAGTTATGCAAATAATTGAATACAAAAATGAAAATATACACATGATCCACACAAATAAACACAATATATATCCTCTGAAACATGATATGGGAGAAAACCTAGCTAGAAGGTGAGGTTTATGCCCTACTCAATCTTTTTTTTTAGTTATGAAAAATGAGTACAAAGAAAGGGGAACTCACTATGGATTTTCCTTTGACACTATCGCCTAAATGGTCACTACAGAATATATTACCTCATATGTTATGCTCTGAAAATACCACTCCTATATGATTTGTTCAACTATAGAACAATTGTAATGCTAAAGAATGGAATCACTTATCTTCCTGGTAGCTTGATATTTAACATAGCTCGATAATCAACTAGGCTTAGGGTTTTTGCATCCTCAACCCTCAATTAGTGATAAAAAAATTTACCTTCTATAATCTTCTTGAAATTCCACACATGGCTAGCCCCACATTGTGAGTAATAGGCACTAACATGGGATCCACTCGTACCATGTTGGTCAACAATGCATGTCAACTTGCGAGAGACATAACTTTTGCATATTAGCTTCGATTGAGACAATTTTTGTACCATTATAAATGTCAACATGTAGAATAGTAACAAGGGGCTACACATTTTTACCCCCAAAAATGTTGTTTGATGCCTCAAAATGGATCTATAAGGTTCCAAAACCCAAACCTCTAAATTGGTACCTACCATTAAAATGGGCCCTACAAGCCAATTCCTTTAATTTTCCACCTAGAACGTACCAAGATACATGACAAATTATATATATATGTGTGTGTGTGTGTGTGTCTTTGTGTGTGTGAGATATATATATATATATATATATATATATATATACACACAAAAGACAAACAATTTAATTTTAAGGTCGTAGTCAAGACATCAAATTGTTGTATGAGATCTCTTTGTTTGTACGACACAAAACCCACTTCACACAATGATTTTACTATTAAAATCTACATAAATATACATATCCTAACCCCTTTGAATTTAAACATGTATAATCATTACATTGATATCTTTTTGATGAACATACTTAATTGAATACCTCATGTGAATATCTATTTGATAGTTTAATTTTGGGTGTTTAATGATATATGCTTTTTGCTTATTCAAAGCTTTTATTTAATATTGTGGTGAGGGAATTTGATGAGACAGTTTAAAAAATAAAATTATCGGATCACTTTGTATCTTAAATGTTTAAGATGATTTATCTTCGACGCAAATAATTATCATATAACCTTTACAATGATATGATTTAATTAAGATGCTTCCCTGACTACGCAATATATAATGAAATCATTGCATATGAACACAAAACATACCTTTTTTGGTATTGTAGCTCAAGTTTATTTTGGTTGTTTAATGTTATCCTTTTGACTTAATCAAAATATAATCCCTGAAATTTTTTAATATTGAGTTAAACTAAGTTTTCAACACGGTTCTATACTTGCTTGGGAAACACACTTTCAAATAGTTGGTCAAGATGGCTTTGTATTTTAAATGTTTGAGATAATTTTGTATTTTAAAAATTGGAATGATATTATATTTAAATAATTTTGTATTTTAAAAATTTACAATGATGTTATATTTTAAAATAATGATTTTTTTTAATTTTGATTAATAAAAATTTATTAATTTGATATTAATTAATTATAATTTAAATGTTTTTATTAAATTATTTAATAAAATTAAATAATATTAATTATTTTAATATAATTAATATTAAAATCTTTAAGGATTTTTGCTCCAATAAAAATTTACAATGATGTTATATTTTAAAATAATGATTTTTTTTAATTTTGATTAATAAAAATTTATTAATTTGATATTAATTAATTATAATTTAAATGTTGTTATTAAATTATTTAATAAAATTAAATAATATTAATTATTTTAATATAATTAATATTAAAAATTTTAAGGATTTTTGCTCCAATATAGGTATGATTGTTAATATTGATAAGACTAAATTATGATTATTAAATTCAATAAAATTATTTAAGATATCTTCATATATGACAATAATAACTTGGAGGAAGTGACTTCATATAAATATTTTGGAATTGATATTCACCACAAGCTCAATTGGAATTATAGCATTGAGAAAAGGATTATTGGGGGATGAAAACCTTATTATGGACTTGAAAACAATTGTAAATTAGCTGAACTTTGGAGTTGGGATAAGAAGAAATTCCTCTTTGAGACTCTTGTTACACTTGTTATTCTTTATGGATGTGAAGTCTGGGGCTGCAGTATCTCTGGTGAATATTGGATACAGATAAAGCAAATACAAAATAATTTTGTAACATATAATCTCAAAATTAAAGGAAATACGCCCTATCCCATCTTCCTCTTAGAAAAAATCCTCTTGCCCATTGAGAGTATGGCTATGACTAGATACCTAATGTATAAGAACAAGTTAAACAACATGGAAGACAAGAGGCTTCCTAAAATTACCTAAAAATCGAGTCATAACCACCATCTACTCAAGCAAGGATGTCATAAAGATGCCCGATCTTGGCTAAACCATTGGGGAATCATGGAAGACACCGTTTTGCAGAATAAAGATACTATTAAAAAAATGTCAAATCAAAATTTAAGGAGAAAATGTGGTGTGATAAAGAGTTAGAAAAAAAAGAAAATTAAGGTATTATAAGGATGTAATCAACCCTAATCTAGAAGATCTATATGTTTTGCAGAGTGTAAAGAAAAAAATACGCATTGCTAAGATAAGAACAAATTCTCACGAGCTCCATAGTGAAACTGAGCGTTAGTCAATTCCTAAAACGCCATGGGGTAAAAGAGTGTGTCAGCTTTGTGACACTAAGAAGGTTGAAGATGAAAAACACTTTCTCTTAGATTGTCCAACCTATACCCATATTAGATCTCATTTTCAAAATATTTGTCACACTACTAACCTTCCTAATCTCTTAACTCCAAAAAACTATGGTGATTTTGGAAAGCTTCTCTTAATGCTTTTCGAGCACAGAAAGAAAATTCTAAAAAATAACAAGTAATACTCATGAGAATTATTGGTCAATTACGACTAATACTCATGAATATGTGTCATAGATTAATGACTTACACTACGCACTTAATCCCAAAAATGATATATAAAATAGCAAGTAATCACTTACCCTCTTAAGATCCAATAAACCAATTCGATCTTCTTAGTGAACATTAATCATCATTATCATTATCAATAAAAATAATTTTAACTTTAATAAAATAATACATTTCTGTTTTTAAAATGCTCCAAATCAAAATAATTATATCCACTAATCAAAATAATTATATCCGAGGCATTCTTTCAAGGGAGGTTCCTTTAGACACGTTACAAGTAGACATGGACACATGAGCAAAGGAAGTGGGTAACTTATTAACACTTAGGTTACATATTCATATTGAAGGTCTCAAATGAGTTTGATGGTTCAATTTTTGACACATCGGCTTCTTGCACGACAGAAAATATAGTTAGTATACATATAACATTCCGGTTAAACATTTCTCTTCTAAGCTCACACTAAACTAAATGCATACAATCTTTGACGATCTTATTCAAAATCGTTCAATTTAATTCAATTATACTAAATGGTTGTAATTAACACATTATTTAATTAAAATATAATTATATATTTTTCCACATATTTCATTGAATACACATTGATATGTGAATATTATTTTGAATAAAATATAATTATATATATTTTCACATATTTCATTGAATACACATTGATATGTTTTGATTCACATGCTTTGTTGAATACGTAAGACTATTAAAAAAAAATTAAAATTTATTTTGGTTGTTTAATAATATATTCTTTCTCATTCAAATATATATAATTATTTGATTAAAATATAATTATATATCTTTCCATACATCTTCATATGTAAATATTATTATATTAAAATATAATTATATATATTTCCACATATTTGATTGAATATACATTGATATGTTTTGATTTACATGCTTTGTTGGATAAGTAAGACTAGAACTATAATTCAATTTTATTTTGGTTGTTTAATGATATATGTTTTAGGCTCATTTAAAAAAAAAATATATTTTATTTAATATTGAGTTTAAAGTAGTGTTTTTTTAATTATGGTTGGATGAGTTATTTTTAAAATATTAGTTATTTATTGGGTATTATTTTGCATATTATATATTTAAATTGATTTTATTAAGTTGAAAGTTTCTTTTTACAATTCAATAGGAAAGAATTATGAAAAAATTGTATAATTTTTTTCTTATTTAAGATAGAGTTATTATTTGATATTTAAAAAATATCAATAAAATAAATATTTTAATGTGGGTTATAATTTATAAATAAAATATTTCAATGTTTAACTTAAATAAAATATTTCAATATAAACTTTATATATAAAAACACACATATAAAAAAAATTAAAAATAAAAAAATCTTATAATTAAAACCTTTGAATGATATATTGGTTAATATGACAAGAGATGTAACTCCTTTTATATTTAACATAAACTTGACATATAACATATATATTTCTTTGAATGTATAATAAATTTGGAGTTAAAATAAATTTACACTAATATTCCATACAAATTAATTCATTTTAACAAATAAAATTTTATGAATTTAACAATTTGATTAATTAATAAATTTTAATATAAATATTCTTTAAGTTGATATAATTTAATTAAAATGTTTGGTTGACTAAGAAATATATAATGCAACCATTGCATAT
>SNQJ01S0067326.1:0-18157 GCA_010110895.2 Picea sitchensis | reverse complement strand
TTTAAGGTCCATATATATAATCAACTTATGTTATTGTATATATTCTATTAAAATATACAAGATAATTTTACATAGACTCAAGAAGTATTTCTAGAGTTCTAGATGAGTTGTTTATATGGTCTTTTGTATCTATAAGAAGGAACATTTGATAGTTGCAACAAATATACTTTTAATATATAGTTGTAATGTACTTAAAGTTTATTTTGATTATTTAATGATATATGCTCCTGACTTATTCAAAATGCAATTCCTCATCTTCTTTAATATTGAGTTCAATATTGAGTTCAAGGAAGTTTTCAACATGGTTATGGATTCTTATACTGGTTTGGTTAACATTTTCAAAATATTAGTTATTATTCCATATGATTTAATGATTTTGCATTTTAAATGTTTGAGATAATTATATATTTAAATATATGATTTAATGATTTTGCATTTTAAATGTTTGAGATAATTATATATTTAAATATTTTAAATGTTTGAGATGATTATGTATTTACAAATTTTAAAATAATATTATATTTAAAAAAATATGTTTTTTTATTATTATTTTAATTGATAAAAATTAATAAATTTAGTAAATTTGTTTATTAATAAATTATAATTTAAATATTTTATAAATTTATTTTTTCTAAATTAATAATATTCATTATTTTAATATAATACAAAATTACTTTGGATTAAAATAAAATTATAAATATTAGATATTAACATTAAACAATGCTTTTAGATCGATCTTGAAGTGTTTCAAATGGAAATATGCATGAAACCAAAAAAATCAATTTTATTAAATATCTAAATATATTTATATATCTATCATTTAAATTAAATTAATCAATTATTAGTAAAATCCAATTTTATATTATTTAAATTATTTTTCTAATAAATAAATTGATTTAACATCTTAAAAACCACCTGTACAACATCTGAAACATGTAATTTCACTCAATCGCTGAAATTTGCAATTCTATTTTTCATTCTTAATTTTTGAAAAAATTTTGAACAAAACATATTAGGAAATTGAAAAAAAATAAATTTAAGAAGTTATAACATTTATACTATATCAAACTGATTTATTTGGTGAAGATGCTCTTGCATGGGAAGGAGGGGAGGCAATAAAACAAAATTAATTAATCAACCCCGTAGGTTAGTGGTGGGTTATGGAATTCCATGTTGAATTATGCAATTTTTTGTATTACTCGTTATGGAATATTTTCGAAATATGAAGCCGTTTCCCAAATCTTGAAAGTTGTTTCAACTACTGTAATTGTCTTGTGGAAGGAACAGAAATAGAAAATATTCCATAACGGCTTCATATTTCGAGATAGAAAAATCTCGAACAGAAATAGAAAAATCGGTAGCCCATTTGCATGAAGCTTATTCCCCTATTAAAATGACAAGTTTGTAACCATTTGTTTATTATTTAGTGAATCATATTTGTCAAGTTTGTAACTATTTCTTCATTTAGTACATTTAAGAAAGTTTTGTTTTTCTCAATTTTCACATGAATAAAAGTAAACTTACTTTTTAAATATTGAAAAATAAAACGAGCTTCCCAATTAAAGTGAGTTGCAAGTGTGTTGTGCTTTGATCTAATCCAAATAGCATCCGTAGAAACAATGGTGTGATTACTCTTAAGGCATTTGAATTAAGTCAAACATCAAATAAAATATAAATATAGCACTTATGGGCTACTTCTTATATAAGGGAATAGCTGCAAAGTAGCTAGTCCGGCCTCGTTTGTATTTTAAATGGAGTAAATTTGCCAAAGTAATATCACCCATATCATTTGAGTTTAAATATCATATATTATTAAAATAATATCAATTAGTTTAAATATTATGTATTACTATTAAATTGTATAATATATTATAATTAAAATAATTGTATTATTTAATAATTAATTAAATATCAACAAAATTTTATTTAATCTTTTCAATTTGGTGAAAAGTTTATGAAAAAATGTTTTTTCAAAAATGTCATCCATATCAAGAGAATTTAAATATCATGTATCATTATTAAATTGTATAATATATTATAATTAAAATAATTGTATTATTTAATAACTAATTAAATATCAACAAAATTTCACCTAATCTTTTCAATACTTGGTGAAAAGTTTATGAAAAAATGTTTTTTCAAAAATGTCACCCATATCAAGCAAGTTTAAATATCATGTATCATTATTAAATTGTATAATATATTATAATTAAAATAATTGTATTATTTAATATATCAAGCAAGTTTAAATATCATGTATCATTATTAAATTGTATAATATATTATAATTAAAATAATTGTATTATTTATCACCAATTAAATATCAACAAAATTTTATTTAACCTTTCCCTCAACAACACTTGGTGAGAAGTTTATGAAAAAATATCATGTATCATTATTAAATTATATAATATATTACAATTAAAAATAATTGTATTATTTAGTAATTAATTAAATATCAATAAAAAATAAATAAAAAAAAAAAAAAAAAAAAAAAAAAAAAAAAAAAATGTTTTTTTCATAAATGTCTTTTTTATGCTATGTTAGGGAAAATTTGAGATGCTATGTTAAGGGAAATTTTGAAAAATATATTTTGTTAAAATATTCATCTACTCTAATGGATAAGTAATAACTTATTACATTATTAAACATAAAACTAGTTTGTTATTAGCTTAATGGATCACCTAAAAAACCTAATATTATCATTGAACATAAAAACAAGTAACTTAATTAATCACTTAAAAAAACCTAATATTATCATTGAACATAAAAGTTGTTGCATAATATATAGTATGTATTATATATAAGTAAAAATAAACTATAATGCTAATAAATATTGAAGTATGAAATAATAATTATAAAAATAAATGTAATAAAATATAAAGACAAGTACCATGTATTATATATATTATATACAAGATAATGAATAATTTGTTTAGGTTTATATATATTACAAATGAAATGCTAATAATAAATAAATAAAATATAATGTTTAATTTTTTTTTTTTTTTTTTTTTTTTTTTTTTTTTATTATAATAAATATTTTCAAAATAATTATATACAAGATTAATATACTTTCTTGTCCACATATATATATATATACCTCTTTTATGCTGATTTTAAATACTTAATTTATGCTAACAGTATTAAAAGTAAACCTTATGCTATTTGAAATTCTAAAACTATGATTTGTTATCATCCCATACGAAAAAAAAAAATCTAAAACTATTTTTAAGCTACTGGGAAATTTTGTATTGAAAGATTTAGGAATCTATTGAAACTCTAAATATATACTAATTTGTTTTAATATATACTAATTATATAAAACTTCTTAAACTAAGAGAAAATTTAATAATCTTTCCTACTACTCAAAAATCTTTTAAAAATAATATCTAAAGACTAACTAATCTAAAGATATTGTAATATTTAAATTAAGAATTATTATATTACATAAATAAATTAAATAAACTATGATCTACATGAAATTGTAACAGTTTTATATCTACGGAGAATTATTGTCTAACAAATGAAATTGACATCTAATAAACTTGTTAAAGCTAATTTGAAACCTAATTAGAATAGAAATTTTAGAAACAACCGGAAATTAAACTAATTCATAAACTGATAAATGAACGACAGGAAATTAGAGAACAATTAAAGAATTAAGTGACAATTGTAGATTGCGTCGTGCCAGTGAAGGCCCATAGTCGTCGGTTGCAAAGATGAAAGAATACTTCTGATATTTCTCTGAGAAGCTGAAAAAAGCTTAGATCCATGTTCGCCTCCAATTCACATACAAAACTTTTTAACAAAAATACACAGCAAAGTTGCAGAGGGAATGTGGGAAAAATAATGCATTAAGATGGTCCGCATTAACATGATATACATACAACGCAATTAGGCAGGTGGCATTATAATTATATAATTAGTGCAAATTCATTTCTCCATTTTAAATTTATTATAAAATTATGCGTATTCTAATAATTATTAGATTAATAAATCAATTGCCTTGTAGCAGTGACAACCAGCCACAATCATACTCGGCCAGCTAACCCTTCCTGACAGTGTGTAACAATGTCTAACTTACCATCTTAGTCTGTAGAAGCTAGCGCTTCCTCTAGTAAGCAAGAACCAACATATGGAAGATTCTATGATTGCAGAAATGCAATGAGGGAAAAAATCCATGTGTTATGTATAATCTAAGAAGCCCAGAAGTTGAGCGGGTTAAGATCCTGCATAGATTAAGTCTCAAAATCCTACCTAAAGTGAATGATATTGTCCAAGTGGCCTTAGCTAGACAGAGCGAGACAGTAACTAGAAGAAAGAAAAGATCCAATAAATTTCTCAAGCAAAGGAACGAGTGCAAGAGCCAGTCCAGAGTCATCGAGATGCTTCTAAGGTCAATAGTAGTAATTCTCCCAATACTGTTGATTATCTTCATAAACCCACTATTCTAGTCTCTGTATTACAGGTATGTAGAAATATGCTTGAACAAAAAGCAAATCGTACAGTAAAGAGGCTGCCAAATACAATATTCTGTACTCATACAGTAGAAAGCATGAATGGTTTTGCTACTACTCTTAACGAAGATCACACTCTTTCCTCTCAAGTGAATTACTTGTCCTTAAACCATATATTTTCTCTCTTTTTCATTGAATGAATGACCAAGCAGCTAGAATATACATAGAACTTTCGATTTCTTCTAACTGAATTGTTGCTTATGGTGGTGGGGTTATTATTCAGAACTCCCGCAGCTGTTGTTTGTATTTGCTAGCCAAACAAGAAGGTTGCATACAACTCATTCATGGGGATTCCTTGGATTAGAAGTTGGAGGAGGAGAATCTGAGGATGAGAATATTCCTCTGAATTCATTATGGATAAAAGAAAATTTTGGAAAGGATGTTATCATCCGTAACCTGGATAGAGGTAGCCCCTTAGAAATAACTCTCTGTACCAAGATGAATTCATTTGGATTATGTTGTTGGTGTTCATAATATTTTTGTTGTTCTTGTGCGTTAAGGGGCATGGCCCGAATCTGCAAGCTTTGGTGATTAGCAATCCATATTCATGTAGGCCCTATTGTTTGTGTAAATGTAAATATAAAAGATATAGTAGTTTCTAATGTTCAATCCACGCGTTTATTCTAAATCCAACTTGAAAACCTTAAGTTAATGATAAAATTTGTATAATCCAACTTGGAAACCCTAAGTTAATGATAAAAATTGTATGAGCAGCTTCAAACTTGCACACAGTGAAGACAGGAAAATACATGGTTATTATGGTCACTGATGATGTTAGAGATACTGCCTAATTAATGTCACTACTAGAGTTTAGGGATTGGATTGGGTTAGCTGAGGATGTTGAGAGATTCTTTCAACCTCTCCCTCCAAGAGTGTAATAAGTTGGATCTCACAACACCTCATTTAAGTGTGATGTATCTTCATTCATTGTGTGCAATACAAACTATTTATGTGTGTATATCATGTCTTTCTTCTCTCATGAATTCAAATTGGTATTAGAGTGAGTTACGAGCAATTTGAGGAGTCGTTCGTCTACCTCGCCAGGGATATGTCTTCAAAGCATTCCGTCAAAATCTAGCACAGGAGGTTGCAACTGCTGGAGGTGATCGCAACTGCTGAAGAGTTTGAAAGGGGTGCACGAGAGAGTTGTCAGCCGCATAGAAGGATCGTTGCCACTATTCGATGAAATTGGTCCGCTGCAGAACTCGTCCATTCAGTGCTAACAGAAATTGGAGCCGTCCATAAATGTGAAGGAGTGTGGGAATGTGTTGCCGTTGAAATTCGTGGAAGGGAGGAGCCGTCCATAAATGTGGAGTTTGTTTCTGCTGAAATTCGTGGAAGGGAGGAGTCATCCAAAAGCACACGAATTAGAAATTGTTGTACAATAAACCTGTGCATCAACATCTGAACCGGGGAAACAAGATTGTTGCAATGAAAATATTTTGTGAGGTAAAATGGATTATATACTTATGGAGAAGTTTAATGGTTTCAATTTCCATACATGGAAAGTTAAATTCAAATGCATCTAATGAATAGGGGTGTGTGGAGCATAGTAAAAAGTTGCATTGAAAAAACTCTAGTGATCCTAAACTCTAGTTGAATGGGAAAATAAAGAAAAAAAAAGGATAAACTAATATTATTTGGCTCTTTCATTCACGCGAATTGCATTTGATTGATTTGGAAAAAACATCTAAAGTAATTTGGGAGAAATTCAGTAAATTATTTGGGGAAAAGGAAATGAATGCAAAATTTTCTTTAAAGCTTCAACTTTTTAGCCTCAAAATGCATGATGAGACCCATCTCTCTACTCATATAAATGAGTTAATGTATCTATTTAAGAAATTAGATGACATGGGTATCGAGGTAGATCCAAAGATGATAAAGCAATTCTATTGAATAACCTATCTTCTAAATATAGCAATGTTGTATTCACATTAAGTCAATTACCTTCACAATCATTGGAATGAATGGTAGCATCATTATTATCTAAAGAAAAAAGGACATATTCTGAAGACTCAGATATAGGTGGTCGGCATGAAATTGCACTATTTTCAAAAGGTGTTGGCCCTCAACCAAGTTTTGAGATCCTGGTCAAGTTTGGACCATTTTGTGACTTCGACAGCTTGTCGAAGAAGGAGTACAAGACGAAGCAGAGATCACGTGATCTTGGCCCTTTGGGATTTGGGAATATGTAACGGTATGGGATGTCATCCATGTGTTTGCCCATGCTTAGGCCTATTTTGTAATATATAAATAGATGTCTAGGGCGATGTAAGAAAAAATATATAAGGGAAGAGACTATGATGTTGTGCTAGGGTGCAAGTGTGTTTCTGTAAAACGCTTTGTGCATACCGTGAGAGACGGCAGAGTTGGCACAAGTGGTTAACATACCGTGAAGGGTTTCAGCCGAACGCTAAGGAAGGAGGATCTAGCCAGGCGCTGTGACCGCTTTTAAGCGGAGTAAGGCTTTGTGGCTTCTCATGATATAAATCGATTGAAGATGATAATAAAGAAGAGTTATGGACGTGAGCTCCTGGGTGGGGTGAAACCATGCATATGTTGGTGTTGCTCTTCTGTGCCATGTGTTGGTGTACTCAAGGAGTTATCTACCAAGTGCTTTGACATAGATAGATAGATATATATGTTTATACTTTTGATTATGAGAACTGATGCTAGATCTGACCTTTTTGAACTTGCTTAGTGCTTGAATATGATAGATCTAATCTAATTCATTATTCTAAGTTCTTAGATACATTAGATAAGGGTGAATGGTGTGATGCTTTGTTTTTTCTGCGTAGTAGATATATTGAGCTAAATATTGATGAAGGTTTCATCACTGGAAAGGCTCAAGAAGAAGAATCACAGACCAGGTTCCAGCTAAGGTTGTGTATATCCGAGTCTTGCAACCACCCCTTCCTCTACCTCGGTGAGACTTCACCTGCTTCGTAAGTGTTTCCTAAAGGGCTGGTAGTTAGGTTTCGTTGAAAGGTATTGTTGAAGCGCTGAACCTTGGGTCTTCCCCTGTTTCAACAAATGGTTCCGTTGTCATGATTGAAACTATGATTGTTGGGAACTGAGGCGAAGAAGCTGCAAAGATTCACCAAATTCGATAAATCTCAGGCGTGATTCTGCTATACCTAGTGCGCAACATTTGCTGGACGGTAGTTTCTATGCCAAGAAAAGAGGTCGACCAAGAAAAGATTTAAGATCTACAAGCTTTGTGCTCTCGAGCAAAGGTAAGAATAGTGAAAAAGTTCTAGATCCGAAAGCTTTATGCTCAGATAAGTAAGACGAGTGGAATATTTTGTTTCTAAAGCATGGATCAGGGTATGTTTGATAGATTATGTCCTAGCTCAAAACTAGGGTAACCGGTAGATGAAAGAATGTTTAACATGAGTAGATCTAATAATAATAGTGAACGATATGTTATACCTGTGCATAGAAAAAAATGTTTGGAATAACAAATGGATGCGTGATCCTGAAAGAATTTTTTGCGTTAGTCTCTACAACCAGTGCTATGCCAAAAGGGTTAGATCGCTTAAAATAAATATAGGATTAACCCTTTGTTACAGCTTTTCTTGCGTAAAAACCGTGACATCTTCCTAAGGAATGCTCTCGAAGAAGACCTAGTTGTCTTTGTTGTAAATCTATGGACCATGAAGCATTGGAATGTCCTAGAATGATTTGTTAAAGTTGAGTAAGAATGAATCAACCACAACCCTAAGGTAGATCCAAAAACTAAGATTATGGTAGAATCCTTAGAAAGAATCAAAGAAATTATTGTTACAGATGAGACAAACCCTGAATGACCTTCACCGACATGTCAAATTATTAGAGACCTTCAAAGAAAAAGAATGCATTGAAGCAAAGATTAGAAAACCCCTCGACGACTGTTCTAGATGATGAAACACATGTGAATGTTATGAAAGAAAGAACCTAGGAACTTTTATGAAATCCTACTATGGTTCCTTCACTAGGAATAGGATTATTCATAAGAAAACTGATAACCCTATGTGGAAGCTCGCCCATATACCTATGAATGTCAATGGAACTCGACATAAGAAGATTTTGAGATCATTAAATTTATCGAGGACATTGCTCTATTTATCATGTTATTAGGAAGACCTTGGATTGAAAGAGATCGACCAGAAGGAAGAAGAAGAAGTTTTAGAGGAGAAGAAGCAAGAGTTAAAAGATTTTATAACTAAAAGGATCGTGACACTTGATTGAAGAACATGAGAACAACTCACAACTATTTAAAAAAATTGATATCAAAGTTGCAAGAACACTAAAGGACCCACAAAAGACTGAAATACTCCATCCCAAATAAAAGAAGTATTACCCTTTGAATCTTAGGAAAGAATCTCACCAACGTAAGTTACTTCATGTCAAAAGAAGATAAGAATCAAAATGGGAAAAAAGGAATACCGAGATGAAGCTCATTGAAAGAAGAAAAACTAAGTAAGAAGAGAGCTCGTATTGAAAAGTTACAGAAGATCCGTAAGGAACTTCGCAGAAGGAAAAATTTGCAAAATTGGAGCTTCATTGAGATATCAAAACAACGACACATGGCTAAGCAATATACCAAGTGGGGACATTATAACCATTAGACCATCAATCCAAATGGGTAGAAAGGAATTTATGACCAAAAATTTCATCTAACCATATACATTGTGACCGTGCTTACAATGGACAAAACAAAGTTCAAGAAGGCTTCACACCCGTTGCAAGTTTAATCTGCCAAGTTAATGCGATTTATCCCATCACACCATGCACCAAAAACACATTTGCTAACCAATAATTTGAGCCCGCAGACTACGTTGATCTTGCATAGTGATCATCACATTATTTCCATCTATTCCATTGTAGTGTCTAAGTTACTCTTCGAACCCGATATTGTTAACCCTGAGTTTGTATGTTGGATGAGTTGAGCGTTGCAAAATAATTTGTTGAGGAAGTTTTGATTGATCTCGTGACTGAAAGAGTCATGTTTATGTTTGTAGGTGTACAAGCTTCATCCACAAGAATATTGCAAGCATCTTCATCGATCACATGGAGCTGGACCATCCCAGCCATTAGGTGAAAAGTGAACCAAGCACAGGTATGATCTAGACGCCAAATTGATCCTGAATATATTACCCACCTACATACCACCTGAGTGACATTAGTAACGAGATAACGCGTCTGTGATATTTCGAGTAATACATTAGTCACTCTAACCGGCGAATCCGCTACCGACCGCATCAAGACAAGATTGCAAAGATTGAAGTTCGCGAATTCAACCGGTTTTAATCGTAAAAGTATATAATACGCTCACCCCACATAAGTACCGAATTAGAATGAAGTGGAAGAATTCAAAGACAATCCCCCAGTCATGGACCCATAAACTCGCACAGTCAACATTGTTGAACGCCAAGAAGATCCCACATCTCTCGGAAGACACCAGGAGGGTGAATGTCCGTGGTCAAGCGGTTGTTTCTTTGTTACCATGGAGGGGCTATTTGTGTATAGAACTCCCATCGCCGCTTGATCCATGTTAATTATCAAGATCATAGGGTTGGAGATGCGTGGACCATCCATAGGATTTCTAACCGTGAAAGCCATGGACCATGTTCTAGCACTGTGAGGATCAAGGACACCCATGCCGCTGTGGAGAAGGGGACGCAGGCTACAAGGTAGCTTCTATCCGTCGAGGGCGTTAAAGGTGCCCTCATCAGCCGGGGCTGATTGTGGTGGAAGTTAGTAAGAAAGAATCAACCTACCCAAGTCACCAACTTTGTAGCTAATTCCGTGGTGAAGTACCGTGACTTAGTTGGATCTAGACTGCAGAGAAGCACAAGTCAAGGTTACAAATTCCATTTTAGTTGGCTTTGATCCTTATCAAATTATTTCTCGGGAGATGCCGGAAGGTGCTTAATCTTCCCATACATCGATCCATTTGAACCTCTGGTTGCGAAGTTCAATACACTTTGTATGCCGTGCTGATATGAATACAAAATGGTAGTCAAATGTTGTTTTTCATACCTACCACGACAATCGAAGAGAGCCATCCAAATGAGCGTCGCATGACTCTGAACACTCTAAAATAGTTCTAGCCTTTGATGAAGTTCGACGCAGATCGAAATTTCATTTATATCACAACGCGTGTCGATGAACATAAGTAACAACTTCACTCCTACTACAAGCTAATGGAAGGTGATCTGGAGGAGATTACTGAGTGGTCCGCTGACCTCCTTATCCCCTCCAAACCTGCAGATATCCGACATCGACAAAATTTCGTAAACCGCTGTGGATACACTCCGACGGCAGACAAAGAAGACCGAAGAGGTCCAAGGATTAGATGGTGCATCCGTGAAGACTGCTTCCATATCACCGGTGCGGGAGGTGATGGCGGAGAGTTAGATGACAAAGAAGTTGAACAAAGCGCGAGATGCGGCTGGACCCTTGAAGAAGAGAAGGGTTTGACCAAAACATCTCTTCCCAAAAGAAATCGAAGCCTCCATGACCAATGTGCGCATCAGTCTCTCACCTTCTCATCACTTGACTTCCCTATAGCAGCCCTGAACGATTCTTTGCTGGATATAGTAGAAAAACAAGAGGCCAAGAAGGAAGCAATATATGATAGAATTGGAGTCAAACTATGAGGGGTACATCATGCCCTTCAATATAATCATGCAGTATCCACTATGCCCCCACAATCAAAAGAACCATAGTTGGGATATGAACCCGCCCAAATCCGCAGAATAGTTGATGCAACCAAATCTCACCTTCATCGAGCACAAGAGGAAATAGAACAAGCTACCCAAGCTTTGATGCAAGTACAATAAGTACTTGTAGAACAACGCTTCAGATACGTAATGCAGGCAATATTTCCAAGTGAAGTTCGACAAAGAAAAAACACAGATACAACAAGTGAAAATAATGCTTTGTCGAAAATCAAGTAAAGGAGTAGCCAACAAATCACTTCGCTCGCGGATACTATAGAAATAAAGGCGAAGATCGAAAGTTGGCTACCATCACAGTATATTTAAGAAGTGATCCAAAAGCTACAACAATGCATCGCAGATCTATAGAAATACGCTACAGCGTTCGAGACCCCACAGATGTGAAAGACTGAAGAGAAGCAACCGCCAGAGCGCTAGCTTGAGAGACTAAAGGCCCTTTGTTAAGGAATACAAGAGTTGCGTGGATTGTAGTGCCCCGACATACAAACAACTTGTTGAGAGTCCAGAATTAAGATCACTAGATTCACGTGTACTACGAGGTGAAGTATCGGTCGATAGTACATGCACAGTTGAAGCTCCTCTCAGTTGTGGAAAGAAAGAAGAGATCTCAAGAGAAAATGCACCACTCAATAGTAGATTCACGCTATTCAGAGAAGAGTTACGAAGCACCCGGTAGAATCCAACTCGCATGATAAGGCCTACCGATTGTTCACATAATTTGAAGGTCGAGGAGAAGAATTAGAGTAGGTTGTCACTGTAGCTGAACAACACCTAGAAGGACCTCAGAAAGATGTGGAATATCCAAGAGTTTGCTGAACAAGAGGTCATAGCAAAGAAACAAGTCGAACCGCCGGCCAAGCTTGAGGATTTCGGCGTAACTTCCTGATCGTAGAGTGACTCTAGACGAAGTCACTGTGAGTGTTAGGTTTGTTGGCCCTCACCAAGTTTTGAGAGATCCTTGATCAATTTTGACCATTTTGGACTTCAATAAAGATGTCAAGGAAGAGCACAGATGAATCGTAGATCGCAGGATCTCGCCCCTTTTTGGGATTTGGGAATATGTAACGCAGTATGAGAATGTCATACCATGGGTTTACCTACGCTTAGGCCTATTTTTAATATATAAATAGATGCCCAGGCAATGTAAGAAAAAATATATATATAAGGGAAGAGGCATCTATGTGATGTTGTGCTAAGTGCAAGTGTGGCTTGTAAATGCTTTGTGCATACCGTGAGAAACTTGCGGAGCTAGGGTATGGTTGCAATGCATCGTGAAGAGTTTCTTTGAGTTGCAACACAAGGAAGGGGAGAGGATCTAGAATGAGGGTGCGCAGATCTCGTTCCTCCAAGGTAAGGATTTTGTGGCTCAAGCATATCCGATTGAAGATGCTAATAAAGAAGAAGAGTTGGTGGCATATTAGCTCCGTGGTGGTTGAACCATGTATATGTTGTGTTGATATGCTTTGTGCGACAAAGGGTGTACTTATGTGTTATCCGCTAAGTGCTTGACATAGATAGATAGATAGATATGTTTATACTATGTACTTATGATGAATTTGGATGCTATATCTCGGACCTCAAGGAACTCTTTCTTAGTGCTTTAATATGTTAGATCTGATCTAATTCCTTACAAGTGATTAGATACATTAGATCTAAGTATCGTCATGGATGTTTTGTTTTATCTACTAGAGTAGATATTGGTTAACATCGATGAAGGTTTATTGTTGAGTGCTCTATCAAATACTAGAATCACAAATCTGTATCCCAAGGTCATGAAGACCGGGTCCCCCGCAACCAATCTCCTTCCTCTACTGGTGAGACTTCATCTTCTGCCAAAAGGGCCGTGAGTTAGGGCTTTGTTGGTGTGTTGTTGTAGAATTGAACCCTGGGTCTGCCCCTGTGCCAACAAAAGGTAAGATTAGAAGAACCAAGGGTTCAACAGAATGTTTCTACTACTACAAGATTGGACATATAGCTTGGAATTGTAGAACTCGTTCTAGGGATATTCTGAATGGCAAAGAAACTGCAAACATTGCCAACTTGGATGACTTATAAAAATTAGAGAGTGATGAAGAAACACGAGAGTCATCTCTCAAACTGTTATAGAAAAAGGAAAGGGGTGGTGTGCTTAAAGTTTTTTTTTATGTGTGTTTATGTTTAAAGTTTTTAATGTAAGTGTTTATGTAAAATAGGAACTCTTGTATCTTGATATAATTTGGCAGCCCTGGTTTCAAGAACAATTGTTCTTATTGGAAGTCACCTTGTATACTTGAATGTTGAGGACATTTTGTATCCAAACTTTTCTTCTAGATATCGGTGGATAGCCGAAAGAAGAAATCCGATAGATGAAGGCATGTTCATAGAATGCATCAATAATTGACATCTTTTCTCATGGAAGCCCCAGTGAGCCGAGATTGTCAAAATTGTCAATCGTATAAGCGCATGAATGACGATCTAAAACATTTATACTTTAAATGAGTGGAAAGGAAATCTCGAAGAAGAGGAAGAGAAAGACTGCAATCCATAAGTGTTAGAGTGGGTGTATGCGTTGATGAGGATCATGCCATATGAAGTGTTGTAACCTTTTCCGTTATGTAATTTGTGAAGTTTTGTAATGTAGGCATTAACGGGGGGTGTTAGAGATAATGCCTAATTAATGCCACTACTAGAGTTCAGGGATTGGATAGGGTTAGCTGGAGGATATTGAGAGATTCTCTCAGCCTCTCCCTCCAAGAGTGGAATAAGTTGGATCTCACAACACTTATTTAAGTGTGATATATCTTTGTTCATTGTGTGCAATACAAACTATTTCTGTGTGTGTATATCATGTCTCTCTTCTCTCATGAATTCTATTTTATGAGAAGCATAGCTTTTTGGCCCAACCTGCAGTAAAGTTCCCAGATCTTGGTGGTGGAGACAAACAAATATAAGTGTAAGTTTGTAAATAAAAACTAACATTCCAAGGTAAGAATTAGGCATGCAAGGTATATGCTACTCCATCGCGGTTACTTTGAGGTATTTAATATACCTTTTTTGTTGCTTACTTCTGTATATATTGTGATTGGATAAATGCAACAACGAACATTCTACATGATAATTGTTAATGATTTTCTTGCACTTCTTGTGCCTTTTTAGTCATTGTCCTTACAAGATAGTATGGTAAGGAAATAAATAAATTGATCTATAGGATTTATGATTCAAACAAAAGGAAATGATTCATGGTTGTAATTATGAGATCATAATGTTATGATTCCAAAAAATATCATCCCCAAAGCATAATTTATTTGTGTATTTAGAGCATGTTGGCTCTCCAAACACCGTAGGTGGCTTTGCTTTTTTCTCATCAAGGGTGCATTGGTCTCATTAAAAACGTGGATCGAGAATAAAATGGAAGGCCGCGCTGGGTGAAGGTTGGGATCAAGATGAAAAAGTAACATTTATTAATTAAACAAGAGGGAAAAAAAAATTTGGAGCTATACACTTCCTTACTGTACTAACATGCGACGCTTTCACTCTGCAGTACTACTGTCGCCACCTCCTTGTTAGATTAGCACAATTCCTACATAAGCACGTTCAACCTTTTGCTAGGAAGAACTTAACCCTTTTAAAAGAACATATTTTCTTTAGAAATAACCTTCAATGGTTTAATGGTTTAATGTACTTTCTGAATTAACCACCACACCAAGCCCAAGCCTTAGTTTTAGATTATCTATACCAATATTTAATTTGGAAAAATCCTTGATATACCTATTTTAAGATTGGTTTAAAATGGTTGAATTTGTTCAGGAATTGAAGCTTAATAAATCAGTAATGACGAAATATAATGAGGAAAAAAGAGAAGCGATGAACTTTAATCATGTAATGCCTCCCTTCCACGTTGGGAGACGATATTGCATTTGTATCTAATACTAAATTTTTATTAGTGTTTAAATTTCCTTTATGTTCTATTTTATTCAATGTAATGTATGATGAATAATAAATTTCAAGAATTTGCAGGTTTATTTATTTACATACAAATGGACAGAAAACCAGAGAAATTATTTGGATCTCTAACCATTGGTTATGGGCATGTCTGTCAACCTGGAAGAAAGAACGCAATAGTCAAGGATGCAACGGGCACTCGATCTATAGGCATCGGGATATCGATATCCAACCAGTCGCTACAGAACTGGATCAAGAACAACTACATCTAGATTTCTGAGATCAAAGAATTCACCCATTTGACATTGAACCTTCTTTTGAAGGACAATATAAATCTTTCTACATCTGCTTGGTTTTCCACCTGGCTGGCCGATTCTAAAACCATACAGAGAAATCTGCAGACCATTCTGAAACCATACAGAGAAACCTAAAACCATACAGATAAATCTACAGAGCTGTGATTTCTGGGTCTAGTGTGAGGGCATGTAGATGGCCACGTCTAGCTATCGATTGTAGCTCCATGCCATCGACTGCAGTGACAAGCTCCACTTTGCAACTTTCATTACATCTAATTGGACCAATGGTGTAATTTAAATTTGCTCATTTTTTAAAATTAATTTTAAAGATTAACAAATAACTAAACAATATTGCCCTCCATCAGGGCTATTTAGTCACATCAATATGTCCTAGGCCAATTAAAAAATCAGAATATAGATTTTTTGAAATTAATAAAATGAATTTTTGATTTTGAAAAAATAAATTAATAAATGATATTTTGAAATAGCGTCAAACTTTGGAACTAATAAAGATTTAATTAGCAAATTTCACCAACAAATGCAACAAAAGCGTTGAGGTAATAAGCAGTCAATGATCGTTGACCACTATGCAAAAGCTATAGTCCCTAGCCAAAGGCAGGGACTAGAAAGACACAACCATTCATTATATACATTGCATATAGGCTTATTATATAGCCATAAATGTTTACTTGTAACTATTTTCTAACGAATTCAAACAATATGCTAAAGAATTGTAACATTTTCATAACAAACTAGAGCAATAAATCAAACAACAAATCAAGGAGTTAAATTATTATCATTGATCTAACCTAACACCCATCCTTAATGACTAAACCAGATACAAGTTCAAGTTTATCTCTGAACTTGACAAATTTATCAGCACCAAGTGGTTTTGTCATTATGTTCATATTTTTCTCTATTGTGGGACAATAATAAAGATAAATGTCTTCATTATCAACCAACCGTCTCATGTAATGACGATGAAACTCAATATGCTTACTTCTAGCATAATGTTTACCATTTTGAGAACACTGATTGTCACAAAAAATTCAGGTTGAAGCTATTTGGTGAAGTTGAAGGTCAACCAATATCCTTTGTAACCATATTGCCTCATAAGATGTATTGATGGCTTTCTTTTATTTTTCTTCAATGGAGGATCATGAAACTATAGATTGTAGGTTACTTTTCCATGAAATTACCCCTAAACCAAGAGTGAACACATAACATGTTGTTGACTTCCTTGTATCAAGTTATCCAACCCAATCAAAATCAGTATATCCTTCTAGCATGAAGTTGATAGATCTATGATATAGAATGTCAAAGTCAAGTTTTCCTTTGACATATCAAAGAAATTGCTTTGCAACTTTCCAATCTACCTCTTGAGGTTTATACATGAATCAAGAAAGAAAACTTATTTAAAACATGGATCTGGTTGACTAGTAGTAAGATAAATCAAACTACCTACATATTGCAAATATAATGACTAATTAACTAGTGGTGACTTGGTGTAAAATGAGATTTTTATCCCAACTTCCATAGGTGTAGATGTAAGATGGCATTAAATCATAATGAATTTTTCTAAAATATCCATGGCATACTTGACTTGTGATACAAATATGGTAACATCTAATTGCCAAAACTCTACACCTAAACAATAATGAACTAGGTATAAATTAGTCATCTCAAAAATAGAACATATATTAGATTTCACATGTAGAATCATATCAACACTGCTCTTGTGATGGAAGGATCATCGATATAGAAAATTAGGATTACTATGTCATCACCATTGTTTTTGAAATAGAGATTGGGTTCAAAATAGATTTTTATGAATCTAGAACCTCTAAGTTATCGATCAAGTTTGAAATACTAGGATAGTGAAGCGTATTTGAGCCCATACAAGGAATTTACCAGTTGAAAAACCAAATATTTATTTCTAGGAGCCTAAAACCCTCGTGGCTACTCCATGTGAAACTTCTCATTCAATTCTCCATTTAATAAGGAACTTTTAATATCCATTTGATATACCTTCCATAAAAAATGAGCGACAATGGAGATAACCAAGTTACCTTATTTATATTTGGGGGGGGAAATTATTCATATTTGACCCCTTCCTCATCTGAATATACTTTGGAAACAAGACAAGATTAGTAATTATCCAAAGGACCATTTGTTTTATACTTGACTTTAAAAAATCCATTTACAAGCAATGACTTTTTGTCCCTGAGGAAATGTTGAGACCAACCAAGTTGTGTTTTTCATCAATGCATCATATTCCACCTTCATGACAACTTCCCATTTAGGTTTTCCTTTGGCTTCTTCAAATGTACTAGGTTCAAATATCTGCAAAATAACAAAAGTTAGAGGAAAATTTAATTTCCCACCACCTTGCAGAATTTTTTCCCCTAATCATATAGATCGAACTTATACTTCCTTGGGCAATTCTGTTGATGATTACAACTGCATGAGACATCCTCCAGGACACAGACTGAGTAATTCGGCCTGAGAGAAATCCCATAAGTTGGGTGTGCCCATGAGATGGGTGTGTGGTTCCTCTCTGGGATGGAGAAGGAACATTTTGTGCCCCTATGTGGGGTGAGGAAGTCCATGAGTTGGGTGTGCCCATGAGTTGGGTGTGTGGTTCCTCTCTGAGATGAAGATGGAATGTTGTGTACCCCTGTGAGGGGTGAAGGAG